>BMAV01008516.1:0-202817 GCA_019973955.1 Trichonephila inaurata madagascariensis
TAATTTTTTGAACTTTGTGTAAATAGTGTAAATAATTTGTATATATTTGGGTGTTTAATGCATTTATATTACTCTGTGTTATGTTTATTTCATGTTAAAATTGTACCATTCACAAGCAATTCCGCCCCTTACGTTATAATGGCGATCCAATGAGAACTTGGCGAAATCTTGGCGGTAGAGCGAAGTTGGCATCATTTTTGGCGACCTTGTTGACGAGTTCGGAACCCTCGGGAATCTTCTAGAAAGTAGTAGATCTCTCCACTAGTGTCACGTTCAATGACACGAGCTGTTATATTTCTGGAAGTTTCTGTCGCGCCTATAAAAAGATGCTCGCCGGTACGGCGGGGATTCTGGATTAAACCAGAGATTAGTGCGGATTGTTTTGACTGGTGATTAGCTCGGCTATGCTTGTGAATAATCTTTTACATACGTGTATTTTTAAACACTGGTTATTGTGTTTGATTGCTGTTGAAGGTGTGAAGACCTTCGGAGATTTACTCTGTGAATATTGCTACTGAATTCTGTATTGAAAGGAAAAAAAATAATCTGTATAAATTCGCATCGCTCTTGAAGAACTGTTTATTTTCTTTGTGATTGTTTTGCATAAAATCTCCGAACCCTCGGATCTACGTAACAATATTAAAAAGAAACTCACCTTTACAACTGTGTCAGAAACAAAATTTTTTTTTAATGCTAATCTAGACTTCTGGAGGCAATATTGAGGTGCAATAGCTCATTTGCATAAAACTGCTAGTTAGTAATAATAAAATGATTGTATATGGCTAGTATGTTGTTAAAAAAGTATAAATCTTGTGATGAATTTACTTTACGTGTTATTATAAAAAATTTGGTTTCTTACATTAGACCAAGACCTTTAGCCGCGTGATGTATCAAATCTACATTAAAGGATTCCTCGTGCTGTCAATAACGTTAATAGTACCGTGTTGCAGAAATTGGTCCATAGCACTGATGTATGTGTAACACACATAGATGTTTCACACATAGAACACCTGTAAAATATGCTAATAAAACTTGAAATGCTTTTGTGTACTTTCAAATGTTTTTTCAATTCCTACGATTAGCTCACACTTTCTCTATATTTATTTATTTATCTTGGTGGAATTTTTAATCGTTAATACAGTACATTTTAAAGCACTCAATTGAGCTGAAATTTTATATACATGATTATTTTGGATGACAATACAGTAATTTAACTATAATTAACAAAAAATAATTGAATAAACTAATTATTTTAAGAATTACAAATACAGCCACGTTGGCATCATTTTTGGCAACTTAGCGACCATTTTGGTGACTTGTGTCAAAACTTGAAAAGGTTTTTTTCTCACGTTTTATAGCATTCAGTTGAACTGAAAATTTATATACACGATTGTTTTGGATGACAATACGATACTTTAACGATAATCAATAAAAATTAATTACCACTTAATATTGTTATTCTATCATATGTATATACATATTTATATTAATTGTAACTATTTAATAAAAAGTAGCTAAAACAAAATTTTTCTTTGTTGATCTAAGTAGGAATTGACTTAATTTTTTTTTATATTACTTGTTTTTTGCTACATTTGTCTTAATTTTTTTTTACTATAGCACTTTTTAAAACAATAGAGGGAATAATGTATAACCGTGTATATATTGGGTGAAGTATAAAAGTTCCATGACTTGCAAATGCTTTTATAAATTTTTAATTAAAAATTCTATTGTGTTCCTAGAATACTATAAAACATTTCGAAATTTTAAAAGAAAACGTCTTCATATCTTTCCACGTCAACATAAATACACGCCGATAATTGCAATCAATTAGAGTCAAAAAAGGAAACGTTTAGAGAGCAGCTGTAGGATTTGATTTTCTTTCTGGTCAGATAGTTGCTCTACGACTCACGTTTATCAGGAATTTCCGAAGACTTCTAAGTATGTCCATTCATCCTCTTTCAACGTCCACTCGATGGCCTGAGGTGAATAGAAGCAAGAAATTACGATGGAAGGGACGACCTAGAAAGACCAGGAACTTTTCGGACGATTATTTCTGAGAAGAAACACCACACGAAGGTCAATGAATTCTTACTACATACAAAAAATGTTTTTATGGAAGAAAATTTAATGACTTGTAAACTGCATTGCGAGAATACGCAATCAAAAATGAAAAATTGGAAAACGTTTTAAGAAAAAATTAATATTAAAAATGTATGATACATTATTTAATTTTAAAGTATAAATAAACTATTAAATTACTGTTCAATATAAATATAATTTCAAAACAAGATCTGCAAGATTAAATTAGTTGGATTTTAATATTCGATTCGTAAAGGATAGGGAAGTGCTGTGTGTGTGTAGTAATTTAGAATACTTATTCACAATAATAAAAATCTATAGGAAGAGAGTTAATTTAATATTTTTACACATTGTAAAAAGTTTAGGGTTTTTTCACAGTGCTATTAAAAAAAATAAATAAATAAAATAGAGTTTCTTACAATCACATGGCAGTAGAAAGTAGGATATGATTTGAACTTATTATTTGATGAATATATTCTTATTTTAATCTGCTTATTTCCTATAGAGAAACACCATTTTGTTACTACTTTAAAAAGTATACTCATACATGTTATGAAAACTGTGTGTGATTATCTTAGAATCAAATCAGCAGTCATAAAAATTAATATGAGGATTACTATGTAAGAAATAATTTAATTCAATAATTTCATTTTATGAGTTAATAAAAAAAAGACTCTTAGTAGTATATAACATTTGCTTTGTTACCTAAGATAATCTATTACTAATCTATTTTAATGTGAGCCATAGGATATCATACATAAAAGTAACATAATGTTAAAACTGTAAGTTGACTACTCAAAAGAAGAATAAATGAAACAAAGTTAAGGTATAAGGTATTGATTCACTATAATAAGGTATTGATGTTTTTATTTTTTCTTATATAGTTTTATACCATACACGAAAATATACGCGCAAAAAATGAAATCAATCCACTTGACACAATACTATTTAAAAACCAATATTTGATAATTATATATTCATTGTTTCTTAATAATTTTGAATAGAATGCAGAAAATTCGTTTTGGTATGTTTTTTATTTTTATTACAAGTGGGAAATGGAAAACAAAGAATCTTCTGAATGCACTGGTTAAAACATTTAAAAACTGAACTGTAAAACGTATGAAAATTAAATACAATTTGAATTTTTTGCGTGTAATAGGTCTTAAGACTAGATATCTTTATACTAATAGTGTGTCTAGTTACAATTTAGATAAAAAACAATAACATTTTAAATCTAGTGTAAGAGAGAAAAATAATAAAGCACACACACAAAAGATTTTTATACACATAATAATGACATGACACACAACTAGTACAAATTCTTGAGATAAAACACATTTAACTGGACAAGCTACAGAAGTTAAATGAAAGGTAAATTAATGCTTTATATTGTATATGTATATATATACATATATATTCAGTGTTTTGTACTCAAATCACGGGAACCTATCGAAGTGTTAGACTTACATTCAGTATAATTTAATACCCATCGAACCATTGGTAATACTCTGGTATTCAAAACTAGGGGAATTTTACTTTTTGGTTGGTTGTTTCCTGAAGAATTGAACATAGAATTAAGTATGTATATAGTTTGATATAATGAAAAACTGTACCATGTATTTGTTATAGTACAAATATTTGCTAGTGTGTTCGGGTCATCAACGAAGAAAAATTTAAAGTGGAAGTTACAAGAAGCAACCAAAAACATGGGTTAATGGGAAGCATTGTCACTTTTTATAATTACACATCTTTTACAATGTGAATTCATACTGGAAATAATACAGTTTATGAGTCTTTGGAGCAGTTATAATCTCACTCCTCTAGAAACCCTGTTTTCATAACCTGGATATTTCTGAGAAGGGAAAGCAAGTTGCATTTGCCTTTTCCCCAAACCATTCCTAATACGATGCATTCATTGCATTATGTTCTGGAGAATTCAGGGAATATTCCTGAATTTTTAGAAATTTGTCATCCATATCAGCCTTATATCGGATGAGCATTTCAGCTCATAAAAATGAACTGAGCCCTTAGAAAAACAAACGTAGGACTCTAAGAATCTTCTCTATATTTCTATATCCACATTTTTTTGTCTTTTTTTTGGGGGGGAGTTTGGGGGTTTTTTTTTCAAATGGGAAAGGGTTTGTCAAGAACCAGTAATTAGTTTGAATTTGGACTCATTTAGTGAATAGGGGGCAAACCCCACTGATCTCCGATCTAACGTGGATAAATTTCTACACCCTTGATAAACGAAAATCTTTTTTTGGTCAAATGAACTGAACTTTAAAAAGCATTCCCCCTTTGCAAAAAACTTCCCCTTCTTCCTTTTTGAAAAAGAACTCTTGAAATTTGGGTTTCCTGTTACCACGAGAATCTCTCGAGACTTCTGAGAAACTTTTGCATTCCTGTTACGCCTCTCTGTAATGAATAATTTGGATTTTTATTGTTTTTAGGCTTGTAGATTTGTCCATGCTTTTTCTCTACGGGGATCCAATCTTCTTAAACTGTCTCCATGAATTGTAAACAACGTTGAACATTAAAATATTTAGCCATCTCTTAGAGACTTAATTCAGGTTTTCCTTGAATACTCTTATCATGAAACAAAATCTCTTAAACAAAAATTTTTGATAATTAAAAAGGATTTATGGGTGTCAAAAATTATGAAATATGTGTGTTTCAATTACAGAAGTTTAAAAAACTATATTTGATTAACTAAACCAATTGGAATTTAAGGTTTAATTATGCGTATTTTTTTACCACTCTTAGCTCTGAAAACTATCATGTTAGCGCAGGTACAGTTTTAATTCTTTCACAAAGTATTTATAGCTTTTCCCCTTCTATCTCAGGAAAGAAAAAGTGAATGCTGGTAAATATATAAGTTAACTATTCAAATTGCTCAAACATATTCTTTCTTTAGTTATTCGCTCTTTACTCTGCAATTAAGCACTCCATCTGTCTATTTTTTTCAGGTACTTGTTCAGTTGATAATTTAAGGATTTTAACTAACCTTTTCTCAGAAAAATTATTGCATCAAAATTTGTCAAGAAGCATATTCTTTAATATAAAAGAAGACTATTTATATAAAAATTTACAAGCTAGTGGGGAATAAATATTTTTACATTAGTTAACTACCCAGTTTTAGCTAAAAACGACAAACGACGACAAATTAAATATTTTTTAGCTGCTCGTTTAGGAAACGCTTTTCATGAATATTCGCGGTTAACTTAAGATCTTAATTAAAACTAATAAGTGTAATTAAATTTAATTGAGCAAAATCACTCCAAATTAACGAAATGAAAGATGTTTACTTTTTAAATTTTAATAACATCTGTACGTCAAAAAGAATTTCGAATTACACTTGATTTGAATCAACAAAATGTTTATTGACAAAAAGAAATTCTTGTTTGCTTTTAAATATTTAATTTTATACATTCAAAGTAAAAGAGGCTGGAAATAAGCAAAGTAATTTACATAAGCAGAGGAAAAATTGCTGAGTAATTATGTGGGCTGAATTTTATTTATTTATAGTAACGAAAAAGCTGTTTCTTCAGCTTTTAACATCCTTCCATAATTATAGCAATTACATATAGGTTGGAAGAAATTCCAGCTTCCTGAAAAAAACTATTTATGATTAATTTTATAGTATTTTTAGTTCCTCCTTTATGACCTTTTTTCTATTTAATAAGTATCTTGAAGTTTATTTATGTTTTAGTGTAAGAAGGGCAGTTGCAATATCATTTTTATAACACATGCGAAAAAAGCGATATCTTATCTAATTAGATCCTTTATCTATCTAAAAATCTGTCTATTTCTCTCTCTATATATAAATATACATATTTATACATATACATTATCCGATATATATATATATATATATATACATGCACATGGAAATATATAGAGATAGACAGCAAATAGCAATAAAACTTAAGTATAACTAGTCAAGATATCAAGAAATATTAGCCACAGTAGTACAATAGCAAACTCCTGGCTTTAGGAACCAAGACAGCAGATTTAAATAAAGTTTTGTGGCTAGCCAACCTTCACCTGTAATTTGCCTACACTCTTGGCCATAGGGAAAGGAAAGAAATATTAAGAGAAATTTAAATATTACAAATAAAATACACAACGATATATAACGATATAACACAAATATATAACGATAAAATTATAGCCTACTAGTATTTATTAATATATATATATATCGTGAGAAGAGAAGAGCCTAATGGAGGGAATCGTTAAAACCATTCTATAACCGCAAGTACAGGATGTTGCCGAATTCGATTGGCAAATTCAGAGGGGTGATAGCTTAGGAATGACAAATCAGCATAGTACATGGGCAAGAAAACCACGTTTAATCAGTGAAAATCACGATAATAGCAGTCACCAGGAGGACCATGAACCAGAGGAGGGGACTGGCTGTACCTTCTGCCCGAAAGTCCCAATTGCTTAAAATGCCTTATTTTCCTACAACACGTCCTTCCGGAGTTGCTATAGAGAACCGGCCACCAGAACGTGACGTTCATGGACGATGGTGCTCCAGCACCTTTTTCGATTGCAGTTCGTAACCACCTGAATGCTACATATCCCGGGAGGTGGATTGGACGCTGTGGTCCTATTGCTTGGCCTACACGTTTCTGGATCTCAATTTTTAGGTTTTCTTCTTCTGGATCCATCTGAAAATGCTTGTGTATGAGACGCTGGGGGCTACAGTGAAGGATAAGGCACGGATCGTCATCGCTTCAGCTGACATCGCCAGCACACCGGATTTGTTTGAAAGCTTCCGACAATCCTTCATGCAACGGTGTCGGCTGTGCTATGACCTATGCGGCCACAACTTGGAACAATTCCTGTGACAATCAATTGTCACTGAATTTCTGTTGTCGAGCTGTGATGCTTTTTTCATATTGAAAGCACACTTCACGTCTAATAAGTGTATTTCTGACCGTTTACTGCCCCTTTTCATTCCACTCGACATCACACCTTTCATATCTGTTTTTGCGAATTGCTTCAACTAAACGTAGTTTGCGACCCCATGTTCTACATTGATTTATCGTCCCCATGCTGCCTATTATCATCCCTCTGAATTTTCGGTCGAATTCGGCAACCCCGTATATAGTAGAAATTTGAAGTTTATAAAACTGACATATTATGTGTTATAAATCAACTTCTATAGATCTGAGTGTTTGTCATTTGTAAACAAAAATTCAGGCAGATGTGTTTTATTTAACATCCGGAAGTCAATTTTGTATAATTCGGTTAATACTCTAATGCGTGTTGTAAGAACTAATTGAAAAGCTGCAGTAAGTATCTGAAATAAAGTTCTTTTTTGTAGTTCCTTATATTTGTGGTGAGTAACAGTTGTTACCAGTCAGAACGTAAAATTATAGATATTCTTTGATATTTCCCGTTTTTCTTAGTAAATGCGTTTAACCCTTAAGTGCCGCGGGCGTGTATACGCGTCCTGCTGAGTTTGTACGTTTAGTGTCCCGGACGTGTATACTCGTCCTTCCAAAAGAGGACTTTTATATTGTGCCGCTCTGTTTAAGACTAGACCCCCACGGCTTTGGAATACAATAAAATGACATTGACAGTGCCACTGACAGTCTGAAGAATTTACTTATTTCGAAGAAGAGGTGGGGAAGAGATTTGTGAAAGGGTGTATTCCAGGAATGATAAAATTTACAGCTAAGCAGTTTTCATGCTTTTTGGTTTGAGTGTGCTCTTTTCTATTCTTCACTTGCTGTCACTTTCGCTTATCATGTGTAATAAGAGTTTATTAATTTTTTTGTGCGAATGCACTGAATGTGATGCTGGTTTATGTGTTCAACCGTGCTTCAGGATATATCACAGACTTTATTTTTTATTATATTGTAACTCTAGTGATTAAATCTTTTATTTTCATTTTATTATATTTTATGCCCTTTTCTTTTCTTTTTTTTTAAAGTGAAAGTAAACAATTTTTAGGTGGAAAAACACGCATTTTCTTTTCCTCTAATAAGCCGCTTAACAACGCGCGTACCTGTGGACAAAACGGTGGCACTGGGGGCGTTTACTTTTCGTTGGCAGTTAAGGTGTTAATAACGGATTTTAGCTATTTACGCTAAAACAAATACACATACAATTCCTACATTATAGCGTATTATATTCTTTATGTAAATATAACTGCACTGACAAATATAATTAACTAACCATTAATTTAAGGTCTCTAACAGGGATTTTTAAGCTTAAGCGTGAGAACCCTTTAGGACTCTTGGATCCTTAGCACACTAGATCCATCATGTGGAACAATGGGGAATGTTATATATTAAAAGAAACCATCTTGAAATCTTCCGGAGGCACAAGTTTAACGTGTATAAAACTTAATTATAAATATTCAACATTAAATTTAAGAAATAAATTATATATTTATACTTACATCCCTATAATAACGATAATAAAATGAAACATTAAGGTAAACATCCTAATGATAAAAGAATTTCATTCATTATTCGAGCCACTTTCTTAAGTCTAATATATATATGAAATAATTTTAATTTTTTACTTATATTTTTTAAATTATGTATAAATTTATAATTTTACTTTTATAATAATAATTGGATTAATTTTTTTAAAAAAATTATCACAAAACTCAAAATCTATCGAATTTTAAAATTGAAACTGATTTAAAAATAGTATTAGCTTTTATAAAATTCACAGCAAAAATAAAACTTCGAAATAAAAATTTATAAAATGTTTTACATCTTTTGAAATATACAACGCAGATGACTTTAAAACTTTGTTTGCCTACTTTAGCCTAATTTTTCTCCTTAAAATTTGTGATTAAATGAGAAATAAAAACAATGATAAAAATCTAAGCCTAAAACTTATCTAATTGTTTCAAGAAATTTCTTAATTTACTATGTGGGTGTATGTATTTTTAAGTTCTTCAAGTTTTGCCACTCTTTTAAGTTTTTAACTATTGCAAAGAGGATTAAGTGTTAAAACTTTGAAAACTATTTATGTGTAAGGTTTAAATTCCACGCATTTTTTTAAATATATTTTTGTAAAAGATTATTAATTTTTTATAAAAAACCTCATTTTTAAATGTTAAAATTTAGTGAGAGAAATATTTTCTTGCTTGAAATAAATTCTTATTTAACCCATAGATAATAATTAATAATTTAATTTTCTTATGAATATGTTAATTATTTTTGTAAATAAAACTTAGCTTCTGTATCTTGAAAGAAAACCTAAATACATGCTTAAATGCAATTCTTCAAGGTTTACAAATCAATTTTTAAAAATTTAATTTCGAACCTTTTTTGCACAAACACGTCAGCATCAACAGCACTAACCAAATAAATCAATTGATCTTCAATTAAGCTGTAATATTTCCAATACATGTTACCATTTTTAGAATTGATCTCATTATTCCCAGAAAGATAATATTTTAAATAAAATAATTTAAACCAAGTTAATTCTAAATTATCTTGTATACTTCACCAAATTATCTATTGAAATTAAAAATAGTTATTATTATAATTGTTTGAAATAAAAAATTAATTAAAATAATTAAAGAAATAGTTATGTTAATTAGCTACTTGTTAAATACATTACAATTTTTTAAAAATAAAAATCCTGTGTCACTTTTTTCACCAAATTTTGAAGCGTAGTCAAATTTTTTTTTTTACACGGCTTTCTAGTAAAAAAGAATAAGGTATGTATTATAAGTTTTTAAATAAATGCTAAGTGTTTTCCTGCAACTGAATTTTTCCGTCCATGTACGTTTAGTTTTCGAAAAGAAAAAAAAAGGTGATGATTAACACTTCTTAACAATGTAAAATAATTTTCTTAAAAAAAATGTTTGGTCACATATTTTTTTTTAAATATTATTTTCTACATGGAACACATTATTATATTTTACGTTAGTTTTAAGTGTAAAAATGTTTCGTATTACGAATAACACCACGGAAAGAACTAAGCTCCGTAAGCGAGATTAACCTGTAATAAGTTAAAAATGTCTGAATATTTTTTTTCAAAATTACAAATGTCATTGAACTTCAAGAAAAGAAAATTCAAAGTATACATGAAGAAAGGCGCTAATTTAGCAAGTAAATTTTTTATGAAATAAAGAAAGAGAAAATCAAGAATTATAAAGTTTCTTTTCTGTTGATTCAGATATTTTCAGAAAAATCATTTCTTGTAAAATATTTAAAATACGCAATAAAATAGAGAACGATAAAAATTTGTCCTGATAATCATATTTTCTGTTGAATTTATCTCAAGGCTCTTAAAAATATATTTTTTTTTGTTAAGTATTTCATTTGTTATATTGAAAATGTGGCTAAAAATTCGAAATGTTTAATGTTTTATAATCACAATAAAAGTTTTTTAAAAATGAGTTAATCAACTATCAGTTCTGTAAAGTTAAAAAGTCTTTTATATAAGGCAAAAGGTTAAATTTAATACTATATTTAACATTAGAATAATTTTTCATTTCTAGCTTGTGATTTCGAACACATACCCGAATAGATATAGATTAGTGTTTTTTACTATTAATTGCAAATGATTTTTATATTAAGGATTTTTTTTTCTTATTAATTGAAAAAGACCGTATAAAAAGTATACTTTTGTGTCTAAAAACTTCTTGCCTTCCCTAAAGAGTCCTTAATATTTTTCTTAATGCATTTTTAAACAGTATTTCGAAACAACATTTAATAATCGAAACTAGTTTTTCCAAAAAACTTTTTGTATAAGTCTAGAAAAAGCATAGAGTTTAATATATTTGTTACACATACATATCAAAATAAAGAGTTTTTGTGAAAGGGTTTTCCCAAGAACACTACGTTTCAATACATGGTTGCAGTTTCTTCGAAAGAATTTCATTATAGCTGTATGGATATGCTGCTCGTTTTAATAAAAATATGCATATGCTTACATATTAAACGTAATTGTTCTATAAACAATAAATAAAAATTTAAAATGCTTGAAAGCCTATGCTCAGTCTTTTCAGGACTAGAATAAATAAAATTTAAAATTTTCTGAATTTTTGAATCAGAATCAAATATGTACAATACGTTAGAAGGGTTACGCTTTTTTCCTATAATACAAAGTGCTATACTATTTAGAATTATTTGTAATTGATAATTTTTTACTTTTCATTAAAAGGTAATATATTTGTAAGGTGAAAAAATAGTACCAATAAAATTAATATTTAGATTACAATTGAGTACTTTAAAAATAAAAAAATACATTACTTAAATTTTACATTTCAAAATCAAGTTATTTCATAAAATCAATATGCTTTTTCAGTTGATATTTTACTGCTTTTACTCGTTTCTTTAAATTAGATAAATTAGGTTTCTTAATAATGTAGTTTTTAAATTAAAGTATAATAGTGTAATAATAAATTTAAAGCGAGAAAATATACTTTTAAAGAGTAACAAGGTAGTTTCAGATTGACAAATATGCAAAATATATTTCAAAGAATTGAAGAATATTAAAAAAAAATTAATTTATCATTTTTTTTCTTATAGAGATTTAAAACGGCTATAATAAATATCTTTTAAAATGCTGGAGTTAAAAATGGTTTTTATTTGGCATATTTAGAAAAACGACCGAAATTCTTTATCAAAATAATTCTTTTTTCTTTTTTTGTAAATGGGAGAGAAAAGCATTTGAACTATAATTTCTCAAATAATGATCCAAAAGCAGAGATAGCAAGCGAAAATATTCCGCTCCCTATTTTCATTTTGCTTAAATGAGAAAATTAACTACATGTGTTTCAGAACTTTTTTTTATTAGAAAAGAGTTAATTAAACTGTGCAAAATCATTGAGTTAACGAAAATAAGGGGTTTTTACCATATTTTTTGTTTTTTTGCCGACTTATTTTCTTTAATTTAATGCAGCTCTGAAGTTTCATTAAATTAAAATACCGACAGTATTTTTAAGGATAATAACGCGTTCAAATTCAATTTTATTCAACATAATTATTTAGTATATTAAGAGATTTCCCCATTTGATTCTTTAAGATTATTTGTACGCTGAATTTTGCAAAAGATGGCAGAAAATAAGTATTTATAAGTAAAAACTTTATTATCACTATGACGAAATATGTGCAAAAATAAAAATAAATAAATAACTTTCCAATTGCCAATTTTTTTCAAATATCTCATACCTAATTCTTGATTGTATTACTGATCGCCGAAATTTTACTCGCACGAGATTTGACAATCTCAATATTTATCGTAATCTGGAAATTTCTGAATTTAATATTAAAAAAAGTAATAAAATTTTTGATTCTAATAACTACGAGAAAATATTAGCAAAATTTCCAAGACTTCTGAAATCGCAAAACTTTAAGATATCTGAACTCATTCATGTAATCATATAACAATGGGATATCTGCGAAGTCTATCTTCTCTAACTCGGTTTTTTCCCTTTCAGCCAAATTGGCACTTTAAGGTAGAACAACTCCACTCCGCAAGCGAAGGTCACAATTAAATAGTATAGAAACAGTTAGCGAGTTTCTGGTCTAGCTCCTGCAAAAGGCGTCTTCTTCACAGATTCCCAAGTTGCAATTTCAGTCTTAAACAGTAATAAACCAACTGGCTGCTTTAACACAATTCAGTGCGGTATTAAAATAGCGGAGCTAATTTCATATGACTAAACAGTGGTCTTACATTGGATCCCAAGTCATGTCGGGATTACTGGAAATGAGAGAGTCGACCGAAATTCCAAACAGGGAACTGAGTCATCTCAACCGGAAGTCCTCTTGACCCTCAGAAGAGCAAAGAACATTACATCCACATACTTTGACAAATGTACTGCCGTGACCCCAACAAGCCAAGAGCCTTGGTAAACTCTGGCCACTGCGTGTCCTATCCCGAGGTACCTGGAGAGAGCTATGGCTGCTGTCCACTTTCCTCTAACCACTGGACATGGGGTTTTAGGAGTTTACCTCCACTGGCTTGGCCTGGCTGCTGACGAGGCCTGCCTCGTTCTACAGCCTTGCCAGATTGGATGGCGAACCCCTGCTCCAATGCGCTGGACTCTAATATGGACGTCGTCAGTCGGTACTGAGAGACTCGGCGTCAAATGGTCAAGAAGCCAAACACGGGCTTTGGATAAATAAATAAATAAATAAATAGTTAGCGAGATAGAGAATAGGAATTGTTTTGTGGACAATATAGCTACAGTAGTGAATTCCTGAATTATTGCCGTTTAGCTATTGGAAAAGAGATTCCGAAAGTGGTTTATATCGACCCTAGGGGATCTATGACAACCTGCAAGGGGTCCATGTCAGCAAAAAATAATTTGGGGATCCACGAGGTATAAATAGGGGTCTACAACAGTGGCTTGAATTAAACCAGATTGTGACTTTAAGGGGACACAGTACGATTTAATTCACAAAACTCGGTAAAAAAATCAAAAAAAATTTTTTTAACCTAATTTATTCTTTATATTCTTTTGTATAACCTCACAAAATTTGAAAGCTCTAAACTCTTTAAAAATACAGAATTATGGTAGCTTTTACTTTCGTTTTTATTCACATCCCTATGGCAAAACAAAACTTTAAACTGACTTATCTCAGAAAGTTAAAATAACTAGTTTGTCTCCGTTTAAAATGCTAAGGCTTTTTTTCTATTGCGCCTAATGCTTTGAAATTTTTTCTACATATTACTAATAGTACATGAAACAAAAGTTGGTATGCATTTTTGAATCAAAGTGATATTTATTTTTTTAAAAATAATTGAACTCGGAATTTATACATTTTTTAAAGGAATTTTCAATAAACATTCATAAAAAGAAGTATTGTATGAATACCAATCATGTTATCGCAAAACCCATACCAACTTTTGTTATAAACAGTTTGATGTACTTGTTAATCAAATTTCATGCATGTACGTAAATTTTTGTAGGAGGAGTAGCATTTTAAAATTACTACACACATTTTAAGTTTTTCCTTTTAAAAATTCATATTACAAGAGGAGCTGATCGCAATAGGCACTAATAAAGATTTGAAGTAAAGTTTAGAAAATGATGTGTTAGCAATTTTAGATTTAAAAACACACACCTGTTATTTATTCTGAATTATGGAATATCTGGAGGAAGTGTGTGTGTGTGTTTTTAATTGCTTTTCCTTGTGAGAGGGAGTTTCAACGCGGTTGCCTATCTAAAAAAACCTACTAACCAGTGAGATTTAGAGTTAAACCTGCCAAGATTAATGCCAAATATTGCAAATTTGTTATTGAAGTACCAGATTTATACTTTCCATTTAAAGAATTTGTTTGTTGCTCATTTATTTTATGTAACAATTATTTTATGTATTGATTTAATTAAATTAATTAACATGTATTTCATAAGTTTTAAACATTATATTTCACAACAGTTAGAAATTTAATTCTTTTAAAATAAGTAGTAGTATCAGCTGCGAAAAAGACATTTAAGTAGATAAATTTGCAAAAACTCAAAATTAGGTAGACAGGGGGTCTACCCCAAATTGAAAAACATGGCAAGAGGTCTATGAGACAAACAAGTTTGGGAACCTCTGAATTAGAAGGTAACGTAGGATTTTTCTTTGGCGAGTTTCAGATGTTGCGTCTTATTACAGATAAGTACCTATTATTTCTTACTGTTTAGTTTGTCTTATACACACACATCTCGTTATCAGGTCTAATGTTAAATTAACAAAAGTTAATTTTTCAAATATCTGCTGGTAATCATTTCGTGTTCAATTTAACGGTTTCTACAACTCCCCAAGAACCCCCAACGATCAGCGAGATCTCCACCTCAACCGATATGAGGAGAGAAGGTACCACGACTTTTAATGCAAAAAAGTATTAAAAAGATCTTTTAAATAAAAATATTGTTGTATAGATTGATATCAGTAATAAATATTTTTTTCACAAAAGACTTTACATCGTATATATGTTTCTTATTACAAAAATAGATAAAATAAAGAAAATTCCAAACAATTGGAAAGTATTGCTGAAAATTTATATTTTCGTTTAATCATGGATAAAAATTTTGTATTTAAAGGTGCAAATAAAGTATTTTTGGAGTACTTTTGAGGGGAAATAACAATGTATTTATTAAAGTAATGAAAATAGAAACAAAAGATAAACTCAGAAATTATATGTTTGCAGTTGTTATTACGAGCATAAAGGGACTGATATACTAGCTTGTTTAATCAAAAATTTTTGTGAAGATAAGCATACAATCTAAAAAAAGCTCATTTCTTATTCAGTAAGAAGAAAATAAGTTGGTGAACTTTGGTTTTTTCAATCTTTCGTTTCGTGTGTTTTTACCTTTCGCGCAAGGTGCAGCAAAAAGATGTTTTCATTACTGTTTTCATTTTGAAAAATAAATGAAAAAAAAATATTTTTCATTATATAGAGAGATTCTTACAATAATTCATATATATCTAAAAGGGAACAAAATTTCATCTTTTTGTTTTTCAGCAAATCTTTAGTTACATAAAGAAAGAAATTTGGATACTTCAGTTTTGAGATATTAAATTTGGAATATGATTTAAATATCCAGTTTCAAAAGACTTTTGTTGAAATTATTTCATATTGACATCTGAAGTTGATAAAAAATGGAATTCACAATTTATTTTAAAAATACTATTAGAATTTGTAAACTGCGAATTTTTATGAAAGATCTCGAATGCACGTAGATGGATTTTGAATGAAAAATGTGCATCTATTTTTACAAAACAAGAGAATTATTACATTTCTTTCAAAAAAGAAACAAAAGACTACAGTACTTAAAAATAATATTTTAAGGCATAAATATTGGTTAATAGATTGTAAGAAATAAAATTATTACTTTTTAAGATTAGATTTAAAACTGGATTGAATGCTTGGTGTTTCTCAGTGTAAACTCTGGAATGCATTTATTGCTTTGCTATCCCTAGATAAAGCTCATTGCTTTTTGTTAATGAAGAGTATTATTTTTTTTGGAACACCAGTCTTACTTCTCAAGTTGTAAGCTCTCTGCTTTGATTTATTTCCAATCTATAGAAAAAAAATAATGACTAAATACTTAACGCATGCAGTTTTTCAACGGCAAGCTAGCGTCTTCCCATATAGCTGATTACGTAGTATAAGAATAACAGCTATTTTCGCTTAACCTTTTAAATGTCATGCCCGAAATTATTTTCCCGGGGACAGCACTGGGTTCCCCAAAATGTCACGGGCCCCAAATGTTACTCGGGGGAAAATTTTTTTAGTTCCTTTGTATTGTTTTTAACCCAATATATATCGGATGTTTATTTCGGCTTCATCTCTTTGTCCAAAAACCCCACTGATTCTTTGGGGAAAAATTAATGTGCACTCAATTCAATAGAAAAGGCAGCACTTTACTGAAGACTCTAAAGGTTAGAGGTTAGAAGTTCTTTGGTTCAAAATTATTTGACAATTTGTGTACCCAAATCATCAAAATAACTTGACAGTTAAAGTTTTAAGAACGTTATTATAACATTCATGTCACATTTTCCTGTGTTTTCCCCTATCTCAGACTATGTGGGGATTCCTCAGTCTCTTTTCTTGATTTGTAATTAATGTGATAGGTCGCACACTTGGCAATTTCCTTATCTTTAAATTACTTAAACAAATCCATTGTTTTCTTCTACACGCACGCCCACACATACATATGGGATGTTTCAAAGTTTTTAGGCTAGTAAAAGGTTCTAAGTGTACAGATAGAACATTATTACATTACATTTTAATATTAGGACATCTTTCTAGTTGAAAAAGAGTATAACTTTTTTCTTAATTATAATGAGCTGCTTTAGTTACGAGGGCTATTTTTTAAGTAAGGTCTGTCGGCGCGTATGCCCTAGTTCACCTCCCCCAACAGTTCCGTCACTGACCAGCATCCGCGAACACACTCGCGCTATTTAACCTGTACGTCTTTAAGTTCGCTTGGTTTAAAATCTTAAGGTGATTGAATTCCCGCCAAGTGTGAGATATGGTCTGTTATCCGTTTTTGACTGCGGATGTCGGTTGCGACATTATCGCCAGTAACAGAAGTATCTGTCACTGAAGCAATGAGAAACAAAGTTCGAAAATGGGTCAGGAAGTTTAAAAAATGGGTGAAAAATGTCCAGGAAGAAACCCCAGGCCGGTCCTCTGTAATCACTGATGATTTGATGAAAAAGTTGAATCTGTGTGAAAGCAGATGTTTTGAGGTAATTTTTCCCCTACCTCAAAAAAACAGACTTTTGGGGGAAACCCTTTTGACAACGAAGGGAAAACGGCCGTGAACTCTTCGTCCGACCGGCGGTAGACTTTTTTTAAGAATTTTAAAAATTAGTTCTAAGATATGACAAGTGCATTAATAAACTCGGCAACTGTGTAGAAAAATATGCAAAATTAAGTACAATCCTGAAATAAAAGTTTTTTAAAAAAAAATATTGTCGTTATTTTTTTAAAAACAAACGAACCTTACTTAAGAAACAGCCCTCGTAATATTACATCAAAGTTACATAATAATTGACAAGTTTAATAGTTTTGAATAAATGAATCCTCCGTTTTACCAAATAACTTTTTTCTTCAAACTATCTGAATACATCAAATATAAAACGTGCGACAACTATTTTTGATTTAACAAACTGCGCTCTTCTTTATCTCACAATGTTGACTCTTGTAGATTTATGATTCAGGAATTAAATCCTTCAACTTTAAATCAGCGATTGTGGCATTAGGTTTTAGAAGTCTTTACCTATCATATAGACCATCAAAACTAAATAGTACTTTATGATAGTTTAGTAACATAGATTGAAGTTGAAGACATTTCATTTTTTAAGTGTTAGAATCTTTTTCAAGTTGTTTTTAATTGGACTAATCTCTAACTAAAAAGAGTAGAGTTTGATATGAACTATGAGTCAAAATGCCATCGGTGATTCCTGTGAAATTACGATTCCAGCTATTAAACGAGTCGCTTTGTTTCAACGATTGTGATAAAGAGACGTGTGACTTCAATTCCAGTACAAAACCCAACAGCATTAAGACCAATGGAGTACCATTTCCCTTGATTGCTTTCTTTTGAGTCTGGATTCTTCAAATGGGATTTTGTAAAAGAGGTACTCTCAGCCGTACGTACATATGTGTGGTGCTTTAGATAATACACTACTTACTTTTAACACATTACATCTTTACAAATTCTGTTGCTATGTCTTAGAATGTTTCATGAACTCGCTTAGGAAGGATCTAGAATCCACTCTGGAGGTGATTAAATATAATGTGGTAATTTTTATCCAGATATCTCGAAGCGTTGCTTCGCTGATCGGGGAATACGTTTATTGTATATATTTGTTGTTGAAAAATAAGTTTTGTTGAGAAAGAAATAATTTATATAAAGGGAAAATTATGCACTTGATTAAGATGTATTGATAAAATCAGCTGCAAGTATTTCAGAATCAATATTAATATTAAGGGTGTGGATTAATATACGTTAGTATATTTATTAAAGTTAACTGTTTTCCTAAAACATTTTTACATTTTTTTACATTATTAGAGTACATTACTAGAGTTAAAACTAAACTTGAAAATTCTATTGAGTTTAGTTTTTAATATATTAAAAACTATTTTGCTCACAGTAATTCAAATACATTTTTATATTGCTCAATATTAAGCACGATTTGTTGAAATATTAATGTGTTTTTAGCCAAAACTTGCCCTTTTCTTTTTTTAAATACATATTCTTTGTTCAAAGTTATAATTTGAAAAAATTTCCCAAAAAAATTTCATTTTTTTCTAAAAAATTTTTAATTAATTATATTATAAAAATTAATATTTTTACAGTTTTTTTTTTTTTAACGTGTTTGGGGGCGTATCATGATTTTGAGTCCTAATGCCTGAAGACCCCCTTGTAAAAGGGGGATGATCCCCGCTAAATCTGTCGTGGTTAAAAAGTCTTCTCATTGGCGTAGTAGAAGTTTTGAGAAGGGGTCACCCGATGTTATTTTTTTTCTTGACCGTGGCTCAGAATTAGGGGGTCCCAAAGCTAATTCCCCCTGTTTTTTTGTAATGGGTTCAATTCCCAATTTTTTCTAATCCTCCAGGAAAATTTCTTTTAAACATTGTTGATTATAAAACCGTTTTCTATAAAGGTACCGTGATTTATGTTAATAAAAGTCAAAAAAGAGGGGGAAATAGAGGGAAAATTTTCAGCTGTTTCACGTATGTAAAAAGGTGATAGAATAGTTGAAGCTACCAAAGTTCAAGTAAAAGGGGCGGGCAAGTCGATTTAGAACGTTATTTTCCCCAGATTTTATCTTTAAGCCCGTGCTTCTCAAAGTTTCAATAACAAACAATAACAATGTATTGAAATCAATAAATACTTTAGATAAGGCTACGATACGACTTAAACCCCCTTTAAATGCCACTGGGTATATAAACGTCTTTTTTCAGCCGAAGCGGAATTTTCCTGGACGTTTTTCGTCTTTCCCAAAGTAAAACCTTTCTGTGCACTCTGACCATAAAATTTTCCGAAGGCTTTGGAATGAAATAAAAAAACTTTTTTAATGTTTGCGGGATTTTCTCTTTTTCAGGCTATTTGCTTTTTATTCCCCCCCCTTCACACTCAATCATCCATACGTTGAAAAAAGGTTGATATTGGGAAGCGAATCGCGTAACTTTTAATCGGCAGTGAAGGGATTTTTTTATTATAAACTGTACAAAGGGTTAACCGATAAGTGTTTGATTTTTGTATGTAATTTTATATTTGACAAAGTCCCATGGGGTCAATGGTAATTATTAAACTTGTTCTTAACTTAGTACTGTTAAATAAATTATAAAAACATTTGTAGCACTGATACATTTATAAGCATAATATATCAGTGTAAATTCGTATTTTTTATTATATATATATATAAAACACTGGTGTGCAAAAAGCAAAAATGTAAAATTTGGGCAGAAAAACCATGAAATTGCAGAAAAGGAGGTCTGGGGATCGGGACAGTGAACACGTAAGTCAGTAGAAACGTCATGCGTATGCAAATATCAGGAACAAAACGTCGAAGCGATGTGAAGGGGTACGGGAAAAAGCGGGGATGTCGGCGCTCGCTGCTCAACAGTAGAATAAAATGAAGGACGGAGACGCAATTCAACATATTTGCTGCAAGTGCCAGTGAGCCGTTCGTGAAATATGGCTAGAAGAAATGACCGGACGACTTCACACGTGGAAGAAATGATCAGGGAAAACTGGAAGAGGGGGGTACTGTCACCGGGGTTGCCCCAGAGTTCGGGGAAACAACGAAAGTGTCATTTCGCGCGCTTGGGAAAATGTTCCAAACCACAGGTACAGCTGTTAGAAAAGGGTTTGGGGGTGGCTGCCCCGGGGCGACAACAGCGGGGGGACCGATATATCATCCCGGGAGGCGAAAAAAAAGTCGACAGCAGTCAGCAAGCACCATTGCTCAAAACCCGCAGCAACGGGGCGACAAATTTTCGCGGTTTTCCGTGGCCCCGACGCCTTCACAAAGGGGGGCCCGTTCGCCCGTCGTCCTGAACGCTGCCTCCCCTTGAAAGTTGGCCCCCCCGAAGCCACCGTTTACAGTGGGGCCAAAAGAGCACAAAAAATGGGCAACTGGGTCAATGGGGTCGTGTCCTTTACGGATGAGAGTCGGTTCAGTGCCGAAGCGATTCTCAACGCGTTTTTATTTGGACAAAAGATCGGGACCCGGTTTTTTTCCCAGTAAAACCGAAAAAACACCGTTACGGGGGCTTGGAGTTCTTGTCTGGGGAGGCATTTATGCTGAACGGGCGAACTGAGCTTCACATTTTTTGACAGAGGGTCTGTAACCGGGGGGTCGCTATTGTGAGGAGGTACTTTTTCCCCCTGTTTCGTCTTTTTCCGGGGGATTTGGGCCAGACTTCATTTTTATGGATGACAATGCCCGGGCCCCACCGCACTCTTTTCTGTTGAGGAGCTGCTGGGAAAATGAAGATATTTTACTGAAGGGGGTTGGCCACGTGCTCCCAGTAAATTATTGTACATTTTGCGCAATTTCGGAATCAAAAATTCATTTGCGTTAAATTTAAGCACAGATTTGTTGAAATATTAATGTGTTTTTAGCCAAAACTTGCCCTTTTCTTTTTTTAAATACATATTCTTTGTTCAAAGTTATAATTTGAATAAACTTCCATAAAATTTCATTTTTTTCTATACAATTTTAATTAATTGATATTATATAAATTAATATTTTTTACAGTTTTTATTGATTTTAATCGTGACTGGCGTGTCATGAGTTCGAGTCCTAATGACACTGAAGACCCGTCTTGTAGAAGGGATGATGCCCGCTAAATCTGTCGTGGTTCAAAGTCTTCTCATTGGCGTAGTAGAAGTTTGGAGAAGGGTGTCAGCTCAGATGTTATTTTCGTTACTTGACCGTGGTTCAAAATAAGGAGGTCCGTCGCCAGTACCTCTCTTGTTTCTTTGTAACGGGTTCAATTCGCAATTTTTACTAATCCTCCAGGGAAAATTTCTTTTAAACGTTGTATGATTATAAAACCGTTTTCTATAAAGGTACCGTGATTTATGTTAATGAGAGTCAAGTAAAGAGGGAAGTAGAGAGAAGTTGTCAGCTGTTGTCACGTATAAGCTAAAATGTTAGTGATAGAATAGTTGAAGCTACCGAAGTTCAAGTAAAAGGAGTGGCAAGTCGATTTAGAAAGATTGGCATTGCCGCAGATTTTATCTTTAAGCCAGTGCTTCTCAAAGTTTCAATAGCAAACAATAACAATGTATTGAATTCAATAATATACTTTAATGATAAACTACGATACGACTTAAACCCTTAAGTGCCACTGGAGTATATAAACGTCTTTGTCATCCAAAGCGGCAATTTTCCTGGACGTATATATACGTCTTTCCAAAGTAAGACCTTTTCTGTGCACTGCTGACCATAAAATTATTCCGAAGGCTTTGGAATGCAATAAAAGGACCTTGTTAATGTTTACGAAGGATTTTCTCTTATTTCAGGTTATTTGCTTCTTTATTCCTCCCCTCCCCACACACTCACACTCAATACATCACATACGTGAGCCTACGTTGAAAACGGTTGATATTGGGAAGCGAATCGCGTAACTTTTAATCGGTAGTGATGGGATTTTTTTTTATTGTAAACTGTACGAAGTATTAACCGATAAGTGTTGATTTATTTTCGACTTTTCAATATGCTCGCGCCCCCCTCGTAGAGTTGTCACGCCTCTCAAGGGGGGCGCGTCCCACAGTTAGAGAAACACTGCTTTAAGCTAAGTATTAAATCAATTATTGTGCAAATTTAAGTTGGTAATTAAACTGACAGCTTCTCTAGTTTAAGTTGAATTTAGATAGTGATAAGTAATAAAAAGTGTTGTGTGTGTGTGTGTGGGGGTTATAGATATGTCTCATTCTTTGGTGAATTCTAAGGCTTCCGCGGGTGACAGTTCGCTACAGCTTTGTAGTGCGACGTTGATTATGCTAACTATATAAATTCTTTAGAGTTATTGATAGTGAAAAACATTGAACATGGAGTTTTTTAGAAATACATTAGTTTCACGAATTATTAAGGTATCCGACAACTTGCGACAACTTTAAAAAAAAAAAATGGAGATATGGGGATTTTTTGTGGTTTTAGATTTATTTAGTATATTTTGAGAAAAATATGCTTAAATTAAGAAGATAAAAATAAGATTATTGCTAAAATGGGAACAAATTAGTAAAAATGTACAAAAAATTACATAAACGGGGCCCATTCTGTACAAAAAGTTTATGAACAAATTTTCAATTTTTCAATTTTTTTGGATGTGTTGCTTTGTTATTGCTTTTTGAAATGACCTGCACGATAAGAGATATTTTAATTTTTACAAAAACTAGAGCACTTTATTTTAGTTATTATGTGAAATTGCTTAAAAAAACAGTGATTATATTCATATAAGGGATTGAAAAAACATATTTTGGGAAAAAAATTTAAAACAGAAAAAAAAATTTATTTAAATTTTTCCGAAGGTTAAAATTTTTTCCCCTTCTTAAAGAACTTTTCACAAAAATTTCAGTTTTTTTTTAAAAAAAAAACCTTTTTTTAAAGCAAAATGCTTTTGTCCCTTTTGGCAAAAAAAATTTTTTGGAAAGTAAAACAAGGTTTTAAAGATGACACCCCCTTTTTTAAAAGTTTTGATTTTGTTTTTACAAAACGAAACTATTTTTTGTTTAGTGAAATTAAAAATAACAAATTAAAAAAATTTTAAATTAAAGTTAGTAAATCCCTTAAAAAAAAATTTGTCAAGTTTTTGGGGGGTAAAATTCCAATTTTGGATAGTCGGATACCTTAAGTCAGTGGTCTCCAACCCCTGGTCCGCGAACCGGTACCGGTCCGTGGATCAAATACTATCGGTCCACACAAGAAACATTAAATTACTTCCGTTTTATTTACTGCCGTATATTTTTCTTGGGTTTGGGCTACTTTTTACGAAAATCACTTTAGATTCCTTGTTTAATCCCTTTATATTCATTTTTGTGGTGTCTGTATTTTATTCTGAAGGTACGTTTAAATACACACACAAAAAAAAAAAAATCAAAAAACAACAAAAAAAAAACAAACCCCAAAACCCCCCCCCCAACCCAAAAAATACCCAAACCTTGTTTTGTCGAATAAAAAAAAGGTTTGGGAACACTGCCTTAAGCCACTCAATATAGATCTGCATCACTTTAAAAAAATTCGCTGAAAAAAAACCCGATCGTAATGAAATGAATTTTTTTTACATTTACTGATATTTGGAGACGCTAAAATATTATTTACAACATTAAAAAACTTTTTGTCAACCCGAAACATTAAATATTTTAATCCAAAATTGAATTTTTTCCCAACAGAATATAACTTTTTAATCTTTCTAAGTCCCGTTTTAAATGTTTGTCACTCCATTTACATTTTCCTGTGAACCCCCCACACCTTTTGATACTCATCTTTTACAACCTTTCCTGGTTCAAATATCCCCCTAGCGACTCCCTCACTTTTATCAACGCACACACATCTCTTTACGGTAGAAACCGTTATTAAACCGCTCTAACCTTGAAGCAATAACCGAAACTGCAGAATATTTCCCGAGCAAAGTCTTTAAATTATAGTCAATATAAAGCCACGCGTGAGCATGAAAGCATTACCAGATCTGCTGCAGAGTTTCATGCTGCGTTGAAATGAGTGAAGTTCAGCATGAATTTCATTAGTGACATTGTCGTAACCTCGTGTGACATAAATACATCTCTTCGGCAGGGATTACAATGGCTCGGGTTACAGCGTGACGCAGTGACAGACTTTAAAGGTAGAAGTTAATTATGACACGCCGAAAGAACAAGGGTTTTCTAAGGCTTTGGGGAATAGAGGAGTAGATTAATTTAGCTCTTTATATTAAGTTTCTTTGAGTTGAGTTTAATAAAATAAACCGGGTGGTTGTGTGAAAGATAAAACATGGCATTGTTTTGTTTGGGAAGAATTTGTTTTGCAAGGAGATTAATTAGAATAAATTTGAGAGAGTAGTTTTATTCCGTTTTGAGGCGTTTTAAAATAACTAAGCAGATTAATTTGGTTGCGCTGTGTTATATGTAGTAATATAAGTAATATGATGATGAATTAACTTGTTACGTCAGTGTTTCTCAAACTGTGGGGCGGAGCCTATTGAAAAGTCGAAAACAAAAGATTATTTTAAAAAATTATTAATTTACTAAACAAACAGAATATTCCGACAAAATAAAAAATAAAATAAACATTTACACTGATAGTACACTTATAAATGTACAAGTACTGCACAATGTATTTTATAATTAATTTAACTATACTAAGTTAAGCACAAGTTTAATAATTACCAGTGACCCCATGGGCCTATTATATATAAAACTATATGCAAAAATAAACACTTACCTTGTTAATTTGTACAGTTTATAATTAATCTCTTAAATGCCGGTTAAATGTTTTGCGATTCACTTCCCAATGCCACCGTTTTCCACGTATGCGAGTATATGTGATATATGGGGGAGGAAGAATAAAAAAGGAAATCTCTCTCCTCTGAAATAAATGAATTCTAAGAAATCACTGTCAGGCTCCATTTATTACATTCTAAAGCTTTCGGAATAATTTTATGAATAACAGTTAACAGAAATTATCGTATTTTGAAAAGACGTATATATACGCCCGGGGCAATTTACGCACTGGCTGAAAAGACATTCATATACTTCGGTGAGTCTTAAGAGGTTAAAGTTGTATTGTAGCTTTAGCTTCAAAGTATCGTATTATCGAAATCAATACATTGTTATTGTATGGAGGGGGGCTCGATGAAAATTGTGATTGAATATTGGGTCGCAAGTATTGAGAGTATGAGAAGCACTGTGTTAAGTATAAAACAAAAGGAAGAAGCGAAGACGAATTTAGGAAATAAATTCATGAAAGGATGATGAATTTACGTAAAGAATAAAATAAAAGGCTATTTTAAAGTGAATATTTTTGTAATGTGGTTCGACAAGAAACTAATAATAGTTTGAAGGAATCAATGAAATATATTAGAAGAAAATTATCACTGTGAAAGTTAGAATTACGCTTAAACTTTGATAAATAAAAAAAATCAAAATTCCGTTGAAATGCAAATTAAAAATTCCACGCATAATGAACCATTCATAATTAATGTCCTTAAGCTTGATTTACAAATCGTACATGAAACTTTCAAATTCTTATTAAAAATTATAAAAAATGAAATTGAATCTAATTATTTATTATAAAAAGTTTATAAGTTCGAATTAATTTATATGATTTTTATAATGAAATGAGATTGGATCTTTGATTCTTAATGTAAATATCAAATATATGAACTATTATCGCTGTAAGTTTTAAAAATATATTGCATTATTCACCTAAATCAATAACTGTAATATTATGTGGTTGAAAAAGGAAACTGATATCTAACCTACTCATATGATTCAAGAGGAAAGATAAAAAATAGTAGTCCTATATTTACCGCCAAAATTTAATTTTTTTTATTTATAAGGTGGAAAAATATACAAGCAAAGTAATAAATCTGTGAAGTTACTATTATGGTATTGAAAACTGATAAAATAAAATCTTATAGATGTGTTTCACAATTACAAGCTTTTTTTTAAAAAAAACCTTGGATTTTACACTTTGCAAAACAAAGAATAGTTTCAATATGAAATAAGGAATCGTTTGCTTTTTCGGTTCATCTTTGAAATAATTAATTAATTAATTTGTTGTTTATTTTTTTACTTACTTATTTATTCCATTTATATTATAGTAATCTTAATCTGGAATAAAATCTCTATTTTTCATTATAATTTATACAAGATTCTTATAAATCAAATTTGGATCACAAAATGATACTATTTTTCACATCCATGTATTTATATACTGTGTAAATTGCATATTTTCATGATTATAGAAATTCTTTTGAATAGCAATTTATATTTAAATTAGAAATTATTTCGATGCATCTAAATATTTTTGAGGGTAATAATGCTTTTTTCTAAGTTAACATTTTTTTTGTATCATCATGCATATTGTATGCGTCTAAGGTTATTTAATATTACACAGCGATGAAACAATAATGAAATCTTCGGAGGTTTTGTCATAGATACTTTATAAAAAAAGGATTTCGATTAGGCATAAGAAAGAAATATAATTGTCTTTTTGATATAATTAGATAATTTTCCTTTAAAATATACCCTTCTAATTTAATAGTCGATTATGCACATAAACGTGTATTTGATATTCGAAACATTTCCTGGAATTTTAATTTGTGTTCCAGATACTTTAACTCTTACAAAACGTGTTTTTATTGATAAACAAAACATTACAAAATAAGCTTATTTTAAATCTCTGAAGATTCTCGTTTTTATTAGTCTATCTAATGGAATTTCATTTTGTTTGTCAACAACTATTTGTAGATGCATTGCAGTTTTAGCTCTAATTCTATTGCTTTGTGATCTATGATAATACATGTTTCTATGTCAGTTGTTTCCGATGCGACGAACCGATAAATATTAATGAAATTCTTCTTTCAAGGATAATTTAGATAAACGCAAATATCTGTTGCTTAGGTGAACAATTTTGTAGTGGGATGCTTTACATTTGTAAATATTCAGTGATAATTTAAAAGCCTCACCTTGAATTGTAACAGAAAACATTGCTTCTTAATTTGTTATAATTTGTCAGTATAGAAATAAAGAATGCCTTTTGATTCTAAAATATTAGTTTATTTGAAACATTTGTCATATACTTCTTAAAATGTATGACTTTAAATTCTAAACATCGGTCTCAAATGAAAGAAAAATGAATTTGATAAATTTTACAAAAGTGCTTTCAGTATGTACGAATTACTAGATAGGATAATATATTTAATTTTTATATTGATAAATATTGTTTCAAGTATTTGCTAATATATGATGGAAAACAGAACTATTTTAAAGTTAACTGCTTTATCGCCGTTGGAATTCAGACTTGAAAAATTTCCTTCTAGGTTATTTTTAATTCGTAGAAATTGACGCTTAAAATTCCTTTTAAAAGATTTCTTTAATGCAAGAAATGGCGCTTTTAAAAAATTGTTCATTTTCCTGAAATGAATACAAATGTACGTACGCAAGCGCACACTTGTATGCATTGTAAAATAGATTGTTCGATAGTTTAAGTCCATTAAGCTTGTTAAGTTTTGTGAAATTCTGTTTTTTTATTTTTAAATTGCTTCATTTCATGTTTTATAAATTTACAATTTAGCAAAAAAGAGAATAACATTTACATATTTACATTCAAAATTGAGCTAAGAATGGGATTTATAAATTTTATTCAGTTTTTGGTTTTCCCATAAAATAAAGTTAAAAAATATATTTGCAATGCATATTTATGTATAGGATAATATTTATATTTAGGGAACTGTATATGAAATTTATAAATTTAATTAAGTTTCCTACTTAATCAGAGATTTTCTAAGCCCATGCTGTATTTAGACGAAGGATATATCTAAATTAATAATATTTAGGTACATTATTCTACAAAAAACTTTTTGACTGATAACCAATTCACACACACACACACACACACACACACACACACACACACAAACACACACACACACACACACACACACACACACACACACACACACACACACACACACACACACACACACACACACACACACACACACACACACACACACACACACACACACACACACACACACACACACACACACACACACACACACACACACACACACACACACACACACACACACACACACACACACACACACACACACACACACACACACACACACACACACACACCTGATAGTAAAATTGTGTATTAAATATATATACTTCTGCCACTAAGTGCTTACCACTAAGAATTCCAAATAAAGCTTCAAGCAGTTAAAACATTTTTACGCACGTGAAAAAACTTAGTAATTATTTTTAAAACTGCTATTAAGCTGAAATTCATTTCATTACTTTTTACAGGTTGATTACAATAATTCCCGCGCATAACATTTAACCTTTTTGAGAGAAGTAAAAAAGGGGAATTTGAGGGAATGTAATATATTTAATACCAGTTTAATATGAGTTAAGAGCATTACCCCGATTTAAATTTCGGAATTGTGGTTTTCAAGTGACTGCTTCTTCATCCTTTTCTTATATTACATTTGGATTTTTCCTAAGCTCTGGGAATCAGATTCTATGAAGAAACTTTTTTGTTTCTTTTGTAGGCTAGGATTTTTTTTAAAACTAAAATAAATTTGCATCGTTCATACCGTCATTCCAAAGACAAAAATGTATATCGAGGCTTTGCTCATAATTCAACTATATAAATCAAAGTTTTATGAAAATATATTGCTTCTTCTACAAGCCGATAGTTTTTCCTTCTAAGGTATTCTTTATTTTTTTAAGAAATCGATAGAATTGAAGAAATAAAGTATCCTACACATTCTTTATTTTAATTTATTGTTTTTGCTCATGTTCATGCCTTATGTTTATAAGAAAGCGCTTAAAGATATAAAATCCATTTTTGTTGCTGCTTTAACTTTCGTATTAAAGATAACATTAGAAACTTTTTAAAACTACATTTTTGGCAATATTGATGACTAAAAACGGATCTTCAGAGTTTATATGCTCTTATTTTATTAATTTATTTATTACAAACATTTTCTTTTTTTTAAAATTTACTCCTGAAGTCTTTTTTTTGCATATTTTAGATTTTAAATAGTGAAATGAATTTTAGTAGTGAAATGAATTTTGTAGCTGATGAGATACTCGTTTTCTTTTTCAAAATTGGGACTAATATACTACATTTTGAATTATATTTTCAACTGAAAATTTTTTTTATTTAATTTTATTTGATAACTATATATATGTCAGCATTATGTGAATGGAATATAATTTGTTTTCCTACATAAACTTGAAGCCCAGTGGCTGAGTGGCTAGTGCATCGCGCTTCCACATCACAGGTCCGAGGTCAAATCCCGGGCTGGGCCAGGTTGACTCAGCCTTTTATCCTTTCAATGTGTCGATAAATGGATACCAAGCTTATTTGGGAATATAACCCTGGGGGTTTCGCGTCAGTCTGACTATACCTGATCGGAACATCTGATCATGCTTCTTAGTCTTAAAGTCACGTATACTGAGTTGGGCACAGTAGGCCTTGACTCTCATGGGCGGTTGCGCCACTGAGTTAAGTTACATAAACTTAGTTAAGTTGTATATGATTATAGTAAGAAAAACATAGCATTCATAATCATTTTTTTAGAAATTTATTTATCATTAAAAAATACACTTACCAGAAATTGAGTTAATAAAAAATCTGACAAAATTAAATCTTTTTTTCTTTTGTTTAATACCAAAAAACTAATATTTAATATGAATTATTATTTTTGTTATACTTTTTAGATCGTTACTTTTTCATTATGAATTTAAACAATTTGTATTTTAATTTTTCCTTTGAACTGTAAATTATTTTCTTAGTGTTAAAGAAGAAAATTAATGTTTCTTTTTATAGTAATAGTTATATTTTTAAATATAATTACAAAATTTTATTATTATTTTATAGATATTAAGTTTATTTTTATTCAACATTTTTTTTTGAATCTTTATTTATTGTAATTTATTAAAATGTTACACAAAAAGAATTCAAACTGACAAGTAATGAAAATGTGTAATAAAAGTACTTTTTTCATATAAAAGGAAACAATTAAGCAAAAAGGTTTTTAATCATTTTTCAAGGTCTGGTGAAATTAATTCTAAAAGTTAAATTGTGTTAAAAAATAATGTGACGAAACTGGAAGAGGATTACAAAAGCTTCTTTGAAAAGAATGAAAAGCTTTTGCAATAGAGGCTATCCAAGAAAGAAACACGATTTTTTTTTTAGTTAAAATCGGCGATGTTTCTAACCTGCTGATATAAAGTTAAGGCATTTGTTTGAACTGTAAAATTCTTTTTCTTCCGTTTTTTCGTGACAAAAAAGATCAGTACTGTACCAGTTTAATGGCTTTGATTTCTATGCAACATGAAAACAAAAGGCAGCTACTATACAGTGCGAAAATATTTTCGTACGAGCCTGGGCAAATTTTACATAAATGACAAAACTCCAGAAAATTCGAAAATCTTCTTGAATCCATTCAGGACTTTGAAGTTCAGAAAAACAGTTTTCTCGAAAATATATATAGTTCGGGAGATTTAATTTTTAGATGGCTTACAATCATCTGGCGAATTGAACGTTAGGAATCAAAATGACGCGTAAATTTTTCGACAGGTATTTTTTTCTTCGATATTTAATTAAAAAGTTCTTAGAGCTTTGACCTTACCTTTCAAAGTTCCAGTTTATTATGAAATTTCAAAAAATAGAATATGATTTATTTTTGAAGAATGTTTTCTTAGAATCTCTTTTTTCTCTTTCTAACCATTTATTTAAGTTTAATATTCATGAATTATTTTGGGTTATTGACTTATTTTAAATGTATACACATCTGACATGTATACACCATCAGTAATCGATTTTCGTACATTTATTCATATCTCAAAACTTGTTGCATGGTTTTTGGTTATTATAAATATTTTTCGCAGTCATGTTCTAGATCAGGGATAGCGAACTAATGGCACGTGACACAATATTTTGGGCACGCCATCGATCAAAACACAGTTTGCATTTTAATTCTAAAAATGAAAGTTCATTATGAAGTATTACACACAAACGCGAGTGATCGGTTGCGGTGCGAGGGAAACTTGAAAGAAAAATACCAAAGGTGTTTGGATGCGCATGAGCAGCCAGACGAAGAAAAAGCTATTGAGGAATTTATTTCCGTAATTAATTCCTCAATCAAGGAATTTTCAGCGATATTTTCTCAGTTCAAAAATTTTCGGAAGCGCTCAAGTTTAGTTTGTACTCTGATGGACTTCATTTGATAAACTGAACTTGTCATAATTCGATTGTTTGGTGATTGAAAATTTTGAAATGCAACAGATTGATTTCCATTTTAGTTCAATATGTATTCAAAAATTTATTGAAACTCGGAAAAAGTTGGAATTGACTGAAAATGAAAGATTAACAAGCAATGTAAGCAAAAATGCCTGTAACGAAATTTTGAAAACATGGAATTCGATTCCAGACACATTTAACTGTTTAAAGAAGCTGGCTTATGCTATTTTAACCATATTATTTCTACCTATATCTGCGCGTCATTATTTTCAGAGATGAATAACAAAGAAACCGTTTGGCCGATGACTCAAATTCAGCATACATTCTGCTGAAAGTAACCTTACAATCTTAATATAAATTATTTGTCATCTAACCTGCAACAACAGAAACCACTCTAACAATACTTTAATTTGAATTACACGTATAGCTAAAACATTTACTACTATACAGTTCAAAATATATTTTTTGGAGTAAAATAAGAGTTTTCAGCTGTTGGTATTTAGTTTTTTAATTTCCCAATGATCACAAGTCAAAATTATTTGACGGCACGTCTATACCTCATTAAACATTTCTTTAGAAAAAATGGCACACTGATCCATAAAGGTTTGTCAAGACTATGGGGACACTGATAATTATTAAACTTGTTCTTAACGTAGTATCTTTAAAATAATTATAAATTAGTTGCGTACTGATATATTTATAAGTGTAGATGTGTATTTCATTTTTTATTTGTTTGCTTTTAGTATATTAATAATTTTTTAAAATGATCTTTTGTTTTCTACTTTTCAATATGCTCGCTCCCCCCCTTGTTGGATTATCAAGCCCTCCTAGGGGGCGCACCCCACAATTTGAGAAACACTTCGTTAACCCCTTGCGTGCAACACTGCGCAGAAATCTAGGATTTCTGGGGATACTGACCTTGACGTTACTACGCACATTTCATTTTTCCTTTTGACACTGATTGAGGTGCACGTTCAGCCGTGTTTCTTTTTTCTTTCTAAAGTTTGTAAAACTTTTTACTTTTTACCAATATGGTATCGCCTTTGAATTTCAACGAAAGTGATACTGAATGAGAATATTTGTTAGAAACTGATGAAAATCGGCATTGATTCTGATACGGATTTATTAATTTGTGACGAAGAAGATGAAAAATGGAAGAAAAATGGGAATACACTTATGTAACGCACGTGGAAAAGCTTTTTGTTCCAAGGAACATTTCGAACAATTTCACGAAGATTTGCAATTTTTAATTATAATTGTTTCAAATTTTTGTAACTCAGACATTTTGTAACTTAACTTTTGTTACTTTATGCAATCCCAATAAAAGGAAATCTACCTTATAATGTTTCTTGTGCTGGTTACACTGGTTGTACACTTAAATAAGTCATGTATCCATATGAGGTTACAATGGGAATTTGCCATGTTCAAGGCATTTATCGACAAGTGGTTACATGGTACGCAAGAGGTTAATCTGAAAAAAGTTTTTAAAAATTTTGATAATAAACAACAAAATGCAGACGCAGCACTTAGAAATAATATTCTGTTTATGGGTTAACAAAGTTGTAAGCATTGAAAGAGATTCTTAAGGTATCCGACTACGTTCGGAACCAGGATTTTGCAAAAGTGCATAAATGGATAATTTTCATAATATTTAGTGTCACTTAGATTGGAATACATGTATACAATTATTTTAAGGACATATTGACAATTTTTTTTTATTATTATTTAAATACAATATTTTGGCAAAAAATTAACTTAGAATAATTTTTTTTTAATATGTTCTCCTTTTGTGAAAAATGCTTCTATTAAAATAATATTTTGCCTGTATATAGCTGACCTCTCTACAGAGGCTCAACTAGAATTTTTGAAATATATAACTTAAAAGTAGGTTTATCCATATTTTACGACAACAGAGGAGAGCAATTTGAAGAAAAAAACGCCGATAATTGTTTCAATTGGTTGTAACTCTGAAAATAATGTGAATTTTTCAAAAATCTTATAATTGAGCCTCTGTAAAGAGATCTGAGCTATATACAGGCAAAATATTATTATAATAGAAGCAGTTTTCACAAAAGGAGAACATTTTGAAAAAGATTATTCTAAGTTAATTTTTTGCTAAAATATTGTATTTAAATAATTTTTTTGTCAAAATGTCCTTAAAACAATTTTATACGTGTCAATTAGGTGACACTAGATATCATGAAAAGTATCCATTTATGCGCTTTTTTAAAATCACGGTTCCGAACGTAGTCCGATACCTTAAATATAAACTATTTCAATCAAACGTTTGTAAATATTTTTGAAACACAACTTTCACTGCATCTTTAATAACACTTTCAACAAGCATCGCATCTAGATAAACAATAAAACAAAACTCATCAAATGCTTGCTTTCAAATAAACGAACAATTCATTGCCGGAGAGTGTTTTCTCAAGAACGAAATAAACCTTTGTAGAACTCCGAGTTATTTAAGAACGTGATTTCTTCCTGTATATTGTCGGTCTTACTGTTGGTTCATCTATGTACAAATAGCCTCGTGAATAAACCTGAATTCACGTGTGACCTTTGATGTAAAGAAGAAATATTCCGTCGTTTCTAAATAACAAATTTTATTGCGAAAAGATAGTATTGACATACGTAATATCTTGGAATGCGAAGTGATTTTCTTTAATCTGTTATGCTACGTATTGCTATTGTCAGAAGTGATTTTTAAATACTTCCGATGTAATGTACAAATATCGATATCTAATGAACAAATATAAAGATTATTGATCCATCATTGTGGCACCGTTCAACGCGAAGATTCATTAAAGGAGACATTTCATTATCTTTAATATAAGTTAACTAAAATAATTTATCTTTTGTTTAAAGAAAGAAAATTGCTGCTTCAATATAACATTTTTTTAACTTTATAATTTATTTAGAATTAATATTAAATGATGTAATTTAATGTGTATTAATATATTTCATTGTCTATTTTTGCTAAAATTTTGATAAATTGAATTAATACATCACTTAAATTTGATACTATAACCTTAAGATTATTTTTTAAAAATTGCTTTGTAAAATGCGACTGAAATAATTTCAGAATTAACGAGTTTAAAAATCGTTTGAGGTTATCCCGTTGTTTTTAATTTTTTAAATAGTTTGCCTTTTCATCTGTAGTTGATTAAAATACCGGGCGGGCACAAAAAGTCCGCAAAAACTTAAAAAATTTATAAGGCCCGGAAAATTAAACAAAATAAAAAACGGTTTACAAGTTATCATCGATAAGTCACGGGATTTTTTTGAAGATAAAAAGAAAATAATAATTCAAAAAATGGACGATTGGTGGCGTTTCGTACATAAGTGAAAAAATAGACAAGCAAATAACAAAAATAACGTTATCAAATCATTTATTTTTGCAGTATATGTTCCACGTGTTCACCACCACAGCTATTCCCACAGCCAAAAATTTGCTGGTGTCAGATCTGGAGACCGAGGAGGCCATGGAGAGTCGTAAAGTTTGCTAATAATTTTTTCTTCCCCGAACGTCTGTATCAAGAATTTCTTGACTGGATTAGCAGTGTGACTTGTTGCTTCATCTTGAATAAACGTAACAGTAGAAAGTGCAGCTTTTTCACGCAAACATGGATCAACCTTTTCGCGCAGAAGCAATAAATAACGTTGGGCATTTACTGTCACCATTTTCCACCCATTTACTGGACACTGTGTTTCAAAGAAGAGGGTCCTATGATGAAAGAACATGTGAACCCACACCACACTCTGATTGAAGGAATGTAGTGGTTTCTCTGTGTGCACTCGTGAATTTGGCGTTCCCCAGATGTCACAGTTATAGGTATTAACTTCGCCATGGGGCGAAAAATAAGCTTAATTTGTCCACAAATTGTTAAAGACCAAAGAGGAATCTTATTTAATTTTAGAGAGAGCCCACCTCACAAATGCTTTTCTTTACGGTATCCAACCGTAAGAGTTCATGGCAAAACTGTAATTTGTATGAGTACTGATTAAGGACTCCATGAAGAATGTTGCGTATCGTGGATGGTGGTAAGCCCAAGCTTCTGCCAGCTTCCCGAGCACTGCTAGTCCCGAGTCATCAGTATTTATAATCGCCTGTCTCATTTGCATATTTCCAACTAAGTCGTTCGTACAAGTGTCACCTATCGGGTGTTTTTTGAATTTTTTTTTCTTAAAAAAAAATCCCGTAATTTATCGGAGCTACACGTGCAAACCATTTTTTATTTTGTTTAATTTTTCGGGTTTTATAAATTTTTTAAGTTTATACGGAGTTTTTGTCCACCCGGTATAAGAATCAGTGATATTAAAGTTATCCTAAAGCTATTAATTTTTTCAATATATACTATTAGTTCACTCTCTCCTTATACATACATATATATATATATATATATATACATCTTCAAATTTTCAATCGTTAATAAAATACTTTCTATTCATCCATTAAAGTTCAAATAATTTTTTTTAAAACTTGCAGTGGATGACACTTAATGTTAATGCAATGCTTTTAAATATTAATCCATTAATTAACCGGTAATTAATTAAATTAATTACCGGTCTTCGACGCCACTTAAATTCGTCTCCATTGTTTTAACAATGTATTTGTTATAACAGTGACAAAAGTTGGCGTCGAAAACCGGTTTTTCAGCCAAACTAGCCAAAACGGGCGTGTATTGTTACAACAATGCAGACAAATCATGCTCTTTTTTTCAATTACTACTGTTATTTTACTCTCTCTCTCTATATATATGCCCTGCATTTTTAAGTGAAATTTTTAGGTAAGTTATCTCTATCTTGTAATGGATTTAGTCATTCCTATTCATTACTTTCAATAGGTTTTTGCTCAGTATAATTAACATAAAGGTGGAAGGTTGGCTGGCCGCAAAACATGTTCAACCCCACTTTCATATAAATTATTTTATGTATAAGCTGTCCTAAGTCAGCAATGTTTATAATACTGCAGCATCCATTTTTTAAATTTCGATTGCTTATGTGTCCTTCAATGTATGGTTTTCTTACTGTCTCTGTGTTTTTTCGATTTTGATTGATGTGGATGTTCATCTGTCTCATTTGTAGAGAATTAGACTATATATATATAAATATACTTACACTATATATATATATATCTTGTTTAAATTTTCAATCGTTGATAAAATACTTTCTATTCATCCACTAAAGGTAGGAATTGACTTAAATTTTATTTAAAGAACTTGTTTAGTATGATTTTGAAACTAAATGTGTATTGAACTTGTATTGCTAAATCATGGGCAACAATTCTGAAAATTGTATACATTTTCATGATGTAACTAAATGATAAGGAAAATTTTTTTTTAAAGATTAAAATATGAAATAATTCCTGTGCTCCACGAGTACAACACGGAATTTATAAAAGAAAGAAAAACAAATAAAATAAGACAAAAAAAAATCAAAAAAAAAGTTACGAAGCAAACCAATGAAGTTAACAAAATAAAGCAATTAAGTTACAAATTCAAATCAGTAAAGTTTCAAAAACCAAAACAATGAAATTATAAAATCAAAAGAATGCGAAATTACAAAATCAAATCAACGAAGTTACAGAATAACAAGCCGAAAAAAATTGGTAGAATTTTATTTATTTCAAAATTAGCAAGAAGTTGATTGATAACAACCTAAAACTTATTTTTAATAATCAAATCATATTAAACTAAGTTTCAAATAATTATACATGTGCATCTGTACATCATGGTGAAAACTTTCTTTTTGTTTCGTTTCAATTTCAAAATGATATTGAAATAAATTTTGAGAACAATAAACTTTTGTCTTTTCATTTTCTTAAATACTTTATCATTATTTACAGGATAGCTTAAGATAGCGTAAATAAATATTCTAATAAATGTCATTTATACAGCACTTTGGTTTTTTTCTTCATAAATGTTTTGTTACACGAATAAAGAAAATGTAAACAGCACCTAAAATCTTACGATAGGTAATTTTAATTTTTTGCATTTATAGCTAAATTCAATTTTACATATTAACACGTATTATTACAATTATTATTAAATCATTTAATTTGATTTTTTTAAGGTGGGTAAATTGAAAATTACTTAAATATACATACATATATATCTATATATATATATACATATTTATATATATTTCATATTTAAAAAAAACAAATTCTTGAAAAACTTCAAGAATTGCTGCTTTTTAAAAAGTATATGATTTTCCTTTTTAATCTTGAATTTTTGTAAAAAAAATTGTGCTGTAATTAATTATTAAAATTTTTTTTATAAGAGATAAGATGTGGAGAAGCTGATATATTTTTTATCATTCACAGATAAATATTAAGAAAATCGAATGATTTTTAGAATGCACAGTTATAAATTAATTACTTCATTTAAAGTTATCGAAGCTACTCAAACGATTTCCTTAGATTTTTGCAAAATAGGAAAATAGTGATTAATATTTGGTTACTATGGCTATATTATGCACCATACATTTTAATTATATGTATTATTTAAGAATTTTTCTTGTTTGTTTACTGAAAATATAACATCAATCTTTATTTCTAGTTTGAATAGCGAAAGAAATCTAAAGTCAAAAGAAATGATTTCTGTCATTTTAAATATTTTTTGCGAAAAACTTTTGCTAAGGATTATTAAAAATATCCATTACTTTTCTAATGAAAGAAAAGAAAAACTTGAAAAGATTATTATTATTTAAAGCATTTTCTAGTTCTTTCGCTTTTACCTTACTTTCTTATTAAAGCAGATCAAAATACGTGATATGTGTTTTTAATCACGAAACTTCATTTTTGTGAAAGAATTTTTTTCTCTTTTATTTACCGAAGCAACTTCAAATTTGATCTTATTAAGCTTGTATGAAGGAAAGGAAAAATAATTTTTTTTGCATAGACCAGAATAATAACTCTAGGGAATAGGGTTTTCGTATTTTTTTAGATATTAGTTTATGAATAGTTAGAAAAATAGAACTAATTCTTTTTTTAAGTAGAAAAAAACAAGCTCGTAAAAATGCAACGTAAATTAATGACGTAAATTCAAAATAGTTGCAGATAGTAACATATTTTTGTTCATATGACACGTTACCGTAACGGGGAAAACTAACCATCTTTCCCCCCCCCCAAACCCGCATCGGCAGTATCGCGGTTAAAAAGCTTGGGAAAAGTGTTTTCTGGGTTGATTGAAAACCCGAATTGACGACATTACAAAAGGAAAGTTTGTTTTAATCTTGTCGAAGGGGCGTTAAAAATTTTTAAAAGGTATCCATTCCCTTGGAACCGTGTTTTTTTCAAAAAAAAAAATGGATTTTTTAAAAAGGATATTTAGTCTAAAGTTTAAAAAACGGGACGTTTTAATTGATGGGGAAACCCCACCCTGTCAATTCATCCTAAATCCCCTTTATCCATTCATCCCCAAACAGATGTTGGTTTGAAAGGTGCAGGTGGCCATGGGGTCTTGTTTGTTGACTGGCCCCGGACAAGGGGAAAGACCCGGTCTGGAATCTAAAGGGGTTAAGGAATCCCGGGTGTCAATAGGCTTTCCCTTTTTGGAAAATTTTGAATGAAGTCGAGGGTTTGGAGAGGGGGCTGTAACCCCAGGTGTGAATGAAGGGATAGGGGTTATGGCGCCCTTGGTTTCCCAGACGGATGGGGGAATGTGGGGTGTTTACCGCGAAATGGAGAAGAAGGGGGCCCCGGGGATGAGGGCAGCCCTTTTCGGCCCTCCAAATTTGGGGAAGACGGGGGCAGACCCTTTTTTTTGACCTGCCAATGAGGGGGGAACCCGGGGGGGCGTGGGTGTTCCCGCACCGGGTTTTAAAAGGGGTAAATTTTTGAGGAAAAGGAAGGGACGAAAGGGGAAAACCGGGAAGCGACTTGGACGGAGAGAGAAAAATTTGGGAGAGATAGAGCCATGGAGTAAACTGGACCCAAAAAGCTGGGGACTGACCTCGGGGGTGATGAAAAGACTGTCCGCCCGGCCTTCCCTTTTTAATGAATATTTTGAAGTAAAAATTTTTAAATTTAAAATTTTTTTTTTTAAAAATGGGGGCTGTAACAAATTTTTTGTGTACGAATGACTTACACGTTACAGCTATATATATATATATTTAAATTGGTGGAGCGGTAGATCCGGTTTAAAATTGAATGATGCCCGAATCCATATTTTTATGGAAAATGAAAAAAAGGGGCCCGGCCTTGTGGGGAATGTAGGGATGAATTTTAACCCCCGCCAATTTTTGGGGCCCGACTTCAAGGGTTTTTGTTTCCTGCTAGTGATGAAGCGGCTCCCCTTTAGGGGAAATTCCTGTTTAAGTGTTTTCCTGGAGCCCCCAGCTGTGAAAGGCCGGATAGAAGTGTCTCCTGTTCCTGCCTAATGAATAAACGAGGATTTAAGAGGAACTGGGGTCCCTTTTTTTTTGGGGGACTTTTTCAAGAGCCCCCATTTTAAAGTAAAAGAGTTCCTGTCGGTTTGTGATGAGTGGGGTTTTTTTTTTAAAAAGTGATTTGTGTGTAAAGGGGTTCCCCGGGAGTTTTCCCCAAAATTGTCTACGTCTACAAATTTTTAAGGGGGAGTCTTTTCTTTGAGATTTTTTTCGGACAGCAACTAAGTATGTAAAATGTTGAGAAAAAGGAATAAAAAAGACTAGGTAAATTTAGTAAACAATAAGAGACTAAAAAGATTTTTGAGTTTTGTATGAAGTGTATAAATGTGCGATATTGGTTTTTTTGTTTGAGTTTTTGGAAAATTAAGTATACAGTAGTTATACTTGTTGTGGGACAATTTTGGGAGGATATTTTTGAAGTTATAGTTTTGGGAAATTAAGTATACAGTAGTTATACTTTTGTGTTGGTACAATATTGTGTAGGATATTGTTGGGGGTTATAGATTTGTGAAAGTTAGTATATGGAATTATACTTGTAGCTTTTTGGAGGTAAAAAGTGTGGAGTAAGTTTTGTGTTGGTTTTAGATTTCCCACATTTGAAAAATATAGTTAATTTCTAGGCCCCAGGTATTGTTAGTTTACCTTGGGGTCTGTGTAAAATTTTTTGGGTAACGATTAAGTTTAGATTTGGTTTTGTGTGTATTAGTGCATCATGGCGTTTCTGTTAAGAGAAGGAAAAGACGTAATGTTAGAAGTTGGGGAAAAGAATTGGGGGTAGAAGCTGATATTATTTTTAAACCCGGGGGAGGGAAATTAATAAGAGAATTTGTCAAAGAAATACTATACTGATAAAGTAGTTAAATATTTTGTTAGGGGGTTTTTTTGGATAAAAAAAGGAAAATTTACGGAACCAAAAAGAACGTTTAAGAGGGGAAATTTAAAGGAACGTGAACAACGTAAAAAAATTAAAGGGGAACCCGTGAACAACGTGAAATAGGGGAAATTTAAAGGGAATTTAAAGCGTAGACAGCTAAAATTTGATTTAAAGAAAGACTAAGAGCTCAGTTCAAAAATAAAGTTAAAAAAAAATGAATTGGTCAGGGAATAGGTTTAACAATCTCGCAAATGTTTATTGTGTGTCAGGAAAACGTACAGCAAAAGTTAGTGAACCGGTTAAAGGGGTGTGGTCGTTTTTAACCAGGTTGTTAAAAAAAAGCGTGGAGAACGCCATGTCTGGTGTTTTTTGAAAATGAAATTTTCCCCCCCAGTGAAAGGACAACGTTTTCCCCTTCTGAAGTAAGAGGGATAGGAACGAAAAAAATAGGAATTTATGGTTGAAAAAATTTAAAGAAATCAAAAGTGGATAGAATTGGTCATTGTGTAAAGGGGAAATGGGGCCTTTTTTCAGGTAAAGGTTAAACAATCGCTTTTGTTTAAAGGGCGGGTAATAAATTCCTTAAAAGAAATAGGAGCCGATTCTTTGGGGGGTTGATTTGGGAGATAGGGGATTTGTGAACCCCGAAATTTTTTGGGTTTTAAGGGAATGCGAAAAAAGAAGATACCGGGCGTTAACAGGTGGTGAGCAGCAGTTAACAGTGAACTGGGAAAATATTCGGAATCATATAAAAAGGCTAAAAATAGCAGGGAAGTTAAATGAAGGGGAAAAAAAAACACGTGTAAAGTTTATGTGTGGGGGGGTTTGAAGGGGGTGAGTTAACAATCGTTTGTCTCTCTCAAAACCAAAAAAGATTGATAAGGAAAAGTTTAGAGACGGATAAGGGGCTAGTTTTTGCTCAAAAATTTAATTTCGAGAAAAGATTTACCCGGAAAAAAAAGATCGGGGGAAAAAAAATTTTTCCCCTCTCAATTTAATAAAAAATGTACCGTAAGAAGCCGAAAAGAAAATTTGGTTTGGAAAAAAAGCTCGAAGGGGAAAAGGGAAAAAATTCCCAAATTCTCTATTCGGTAAAGTTTTTTTATATTTTTAAATTTCAGGGTGTTTTAAGGGGAAAATCAACTGTAATTTTTTAAAATTTCCGCCTGATCGAAGTAACTATGTAAGAATGATTAACACTAAAAGAAAAAAAGGGTTTTCCCTTTATATCTTGGGATGATTTCTTTAAGGCAGAAAGGGTAGTAGTTTGAATACGGGGGAAAACCCGTTTAAAATTAAAAATTGTTGTACATCCCAGATGTTAATTAAATTGCTACGAGAAGATACAAAAGTATCTTTTTTTAAATTTGATTTAAAAAGGGGTGGGGCAGCCCAACGGTACTCTGCTCGTTGTTTGGGTTTGGGAAAAAGGAAACCCATACCCTTATCCACGTATTAAATGTGAAGTTTTTGGAATTTGAACCAGGGGACGCGAGCCGAAAAATTTTTAAAAATGGGAAAGGTTTTTTTAGGAAAAGAATAGCGCGGGGTTTTCATGGGTCACGGGATGAAATTTTTGGAAGTGGTATTTTTTGTCCCTTCTCTCATGAAAGAGTTATCCGAAGGTGCGTTATGCCAATTGGGATGTACATTATTAAGAATGTGAGATTTAAGGTTTGTTTCGCCTTATGGATGTAATTTAACCACACAGGTTATGGGGAAGCTAGAGCAGATTGATGTATCACGAATGGTCGATATAGACATTCTGATGCAGATTTGGAAAAAAACGTGTAAAAGCAGCTTGTATTAAAGTGGTGGAGTTGGATTGGGTCAAAATCAGATTTTACCCAAAAAGGGAAAATTTGGAAAAAGTCGGAAAATTTGTTTTCCCTGCACGAATATAAAACTTTAAATAAATTCATTGCATGACTAATGAGGTATGCTAATTTAAATTCCCCCAAATTTAAAATTTTCTAATTTCTTAATAACTAACGTAATGGAAGACAATACCATGGTTTTTAATAACTTGTCCCTAATGGTTGTGAAAAAATGCCCCACCGAAAAACCAAAATTTCTTAATTTAGAAGGTCTTGATTTAAAATTTTAATTTAAAAAAAAAAAATTTTTTTTAATGTTGTGTGCAAAGTTTGGGAAATTTTTAAGGGGTTTTTTTTTGTTTTTTTTAATACCGTTGGAATTAGTAGATGGGAATAAGCCATTCTTTGGATTTGTGCTAGGTGTGAATTAATATCTGTAGGTGTATGAGTGTTTTGTGTGTGTGTAAGGTGGAAGGAATTTGTTGTTATTTAAAATCTTTTGTGTTCTTAGTAAAGGGGAATTCAAGATGTTTAACACAATTGAATGAAACGATTTAATTTTATTGGGAAATTGGGGAAATATTATGATTTGATTTAATTCTTTGAAACCCTGAAAATTTGAGGGGGTGATGTAACTTACAGAAAAGGGGAAAAAAAAAATCCCAAAATTTGGGATTTAAGTTTTAGTTTTAAAGTGAATGTTTTTAGAATTTTGGTTTTTTTATTTATTTTTTCCTTTGATTGTATTTTTTACTTGGGTTGCTGTCCCCGGCGCCCCCTTGACAAGACAACCCTTTTGGTGTGAAATATTAAAAACTGAACAGCCTGAGGCCAGAGAAGTCCCCCGTGAAATGGACCTTTTCGGGGAAGGAGTAAAGGTTTTACGTCTTCAATTTATGAACCCCCCCCCTGTCAATTCATCCCAAATCACCCCCCATCCATTCATCCCCAAACAAAAGTTGGGTTACAGGTGCAGGTGGCCATGGGGTCATTGTTTGTTTACTGGCCCCCGGACAAGGCAGAAACTGGTCTGGGAACCCACAATGGCTAAGGAAAAGCCGGTGTCAATAGGCATTCCTTTAATGAAAAAATTTTGAATAGAAGTCGATGATTGAGAGGGGGGGGTGTGAAGCCGGGTGTGAAATGAATGGATGAGAGAGGGGGCCCTTGGTTCCAGACGGGTGAGGAATGTGTTTGTGTTTACCGCGTAAAAAGAGAGACGAAGGGGGCCCCCGGGGAGGGCCCGACCCTTTTTACCTTTCCAATGAGGAAGACGAGGGGCAGACCCCTTTTTTTTTAAATTTCCAATGAGGGGGGAACGAGGGGGGTGTGGTGTTCCCCCCACCTGGTATTTAAAAAAAGGGGGAATTTTGGGGAAAAAGGAAAGGGGCGAAGAGGAAACCTTTAAGGACTTGGACGGGAAAAGAAATTGGAGATAGAGCCATGGGGTAAACTGGAGCCCCCGGGAAAAACTAGGGATAACCTCAGTGATAAAGACTTCCACCCCGGGCCCTTTGGGCCTTTTAAAGGAAAAAAATTTATTGAAGTTTTTTAAATTTTTAAATTTTTTAAAATGAGGCTGTAACAAATTTTTTTTTGTGTACGAATGACTGACGACGTTACAACGTATATAAATTTATTTTAAGAATATTATTACAATAAAAAATTATTTAAGTATAATATTTTGACAAAAAATGAACATAGAATGACCCATTTTCAAAACATTCTCCTTTTATGAAAAATGCTTCTATTGTGTAATAATATTTTGCCTGTGTACATCTCAGATCTCTGTACAGAGGCTGAACTAGAATTTTTGAAATATATAACTTAGAAGTGGATTTATCCATATTTTACTACGACAGAGGGGAGAAATTTTAAGAAAAAAAACGACGATAATTAACTCTGAAAATAATGTGAATTTTTCAAAAATACTTGTTCAGACTCTCTGGAGAAGTCTTTATTTTATATAAACACACACACACACACACACACACACACACACACACACACACACACACACACACACACACACACACACACACACACACACACACACACACACACACACACACACACACACACACACACACACACACACACACACACACACACACACACACACACACACACACACACACACACACACACACACACACACACACACACACACAATATTATTATTATAGAAGCATTTTTTATAAAAGGAGAACGTTTTGACAAAAGTTTATTTATTCTAAGTAAAATTTTTTCTAAGTTAATTTTTTGCTAAAATATTGTATTTAAATAATCTTTTTGTCATAATGTCCTTAAAACAATTTTATACATGAATTCTAATCTAAGTAGCACTAAATATCATGAAAATTATTCATTTATGCGCTTTCTTAAAATCACGGTTCCGAACGTAGTCGGACACTTTAAGATGACTGCCGATCTGGTCGACTGTGAAGTGTGTGTGTGTGCGTTCTGTAATCTAAACCAGTTGAAATTCTTCGTCAATTTGTAGAGATTTATGGCGAAAATGTAATGTGTGATGGAATGGTGCGAAAGTGGGTTCGATAATTCAACGATAAGCGCACCAATGCTTAAGACGAAACACGGAGTGGGCGGCCTTCTTTTGTCAAGGATGGTTTGGTTGAAAGATTGAATGAGAAAATTCGTGAAAACAGACAATTCACAATACGATATTATTTTATAATGAGTTCCTATACATATTTACCAAAACTATTCTCTGGCGGCAACTTTCTTTGAAGAGGGTATAGACAATTTGGTTTCCCGATATGAAAAATGTCTGAACAGCGATGGTAACTATGTAAGAAAATAATTTGTAACGTGCTGTTTCATGTACAAGCAAATTTTGCTTTGGAAAAAGATTTTTTATGCCAGTTTTTCCAAAATGGTATTTATTTTCCGGACACGCCTCGTACCATCACTTATGACTTAATAGAGAGATTAAAGTAATTTCTAAAAATACTAAGAAATCCCAGATATATTCTGTTAAGGGATTCCTTGCATTTTTAGATTTTGTAATTCCTTCAAAATGGTTGTGTAAACAGGTTAGAAGTATTTCAATGATAACTAAGAAAATATGTTTTACATGTTGTATTTGATCCTTATTTATATATATATATATATATAAATCAGTGCTTCTCAAACTTTCTATATCTGCGACTCAATATTTAATCATAATTTTCATCGCGCCCCCCCTTCCACATAACAACAATGTATTGAATCCAAAATACAATATTTTGACGCTAAACCTACAATATGACTTTAACCTCTTAAGTATCACCGACGTATATAAACGTCTCGCTAAGACAAAGCGTTGACTGCTCCGAACGTATGTATACGTCTTTCCAAAAAACGAATTTTTCTGTGCTCTACCAACCATAATATTATTCTGAAGGCTTTGGAATGCAATAAAAGGACATTGACAGTGTTTGTGAAGGATTTACTTACTTCAGAGGATTTGCTTATTTATTCCTTTTTTCTGCCCAACACACGCTCGCCAACGTGTTAAACCATGGCTGTGGGGAGCGAATCACGTCATTTTTAATCGACATTTGAGAGATTAATTATAAACCATACAAATTATCAAGATAAGTGTTACTTTTTGCCCTTAATTTTATATACAACAAGCCCATGGGGTCACTGATAATTATCAAACTTATTCTTAACTTAGTATTGTTAAATTAATTATAAAATTCATTCCGCAGTACTGACATATTTATTAGTGTATTATATCAGTGTAATTGTGTATTTTGTTTTTTTATTATGTCAGAATGTATTTTGATTGTTTACATTCAGTAGATTAATAATTTTTTAAAATAATCTTTAGTTTTCGACTTTTCAATATGCTCGCGCCCCCTTGCAGGCTTATCACGCCCCCCTAGGAGGACGCGCCCCACAGTTTGAGAAACACTAATATAAATCGTATCATGGGGCATAATGCAATGAAATTTTGTTTCGCATACATAATTATATTTCAGATGTTTAAAATAACGGAAAAAATAACATAGTGATCTCTTTGATTCAATCAAGCTGAACTCGCAGCTCCTGAGCCCAACACATTGAAACCAAACTAACTTTTGAATAAAAATGTCACAGGTATATTTTCGTAATTTACAGTTAAGTATAATTAATAATGATCCTTGATTTAATTTTAACTTACGTTGCAGAGGAGTTATTCGTGATGGACCTTCTAATTTGGGACAATGGTCTTAGGTGATGAGGAAACTTTACAGAAAATAATTATTTGTTAAGAGTTCGATAATGAATAATTCAGATATGAATTATTCATTACTGAAGAGTCACAAGTTCAGAGCCACTAATGCGTTCGAATTTTGCAAATTTTGCCATCTGAATTCTAAAATACTGAAAAACATCATATGGAATTAATTCTTTACTTAAAGAAATTTGCAGCAGCTTCACAACTTAGGAAAAGAAATTATTCTTTTGTGGGCAATAGAATAATGAAATTACAATCAATCAATCGTAGTTGTGTAAATGATCATAGAGCGGAGAATAACTCTCTTGAAACAATGAAGGAATGTAGCGGAAAATAACTAATACTAAATGTCCAGAAGAAACACTAGTTTTTTCGTTTATCTGCATCTGGGTAATTTTGATGCTAAATACCATTCTTACAGACAAGCTATTTTCGCTTAAATTATTGTCGTTGTTATGGTTGATAGTAATTATTCTGATTCCTTTAGCACATTTTCAGAATCTTTCCAAATTATTTATAGAATAATCTTCATTTTCATTACAATTAGCTTGCAAAAAAAGCATAATAGCCATTATTTATTTAAAATTACTTTACATTACGAATGCTTTAATGTGTGCTCTTTATTCATTAACGATTTTATTGGCACACAAGTGGATTCAAAATTACTTGCAAGAATAAAAAGGGCCTTCTGCAAATACATTTTTTCTAAGTATTTGATTTAAGTCATAAAAATAATCAATATATATATATATATACAGTGAAAGTTGCTTAACATGAAACTCAAGGGACTAAAATATTTTTTCGTGTTAAAAGATATCGCAAAAAACGATACACATATCAACAAAATTAGGGTTATTAGAATAATTTATTTTATTTACATAGATATGTATATATCCATGTATTTAATAAAAAACAATGAAACAAAAACATTCACAAGAACTTAGAGAAATTTAATAACAAAATTTTAAAGTTTTTTTGAAACACAAATCATTTATTGAGTTTTTGGAAAATAATTTGATACTTTTCTTTACATCGTCTTTTTTAGCGTCAAATGTCAATGAATTGTTCGATGCCGTCCATTTTGTTATTCACTGCCCCATTAGAATATGCGTTTAAATAACTGCGCAAACTTTTCCCAATGTTCTTTATATCGGATGACGTGGAAACATGAGCTGCATTATACACTTCATTTTCGTCGCCGGAATCTGCATCAATGTTATTTTTTTAGCTTTGAAAAAACTCCAAAATGTCTTTGTCTGCCATAATTAGGGCTATACACACATTGGCATCATCTACCACAACGAATCCTTCAGATGATACAGTAGGACAGTTTAATCCAGTTGGTGTTTTCCGTATTTTGTTCATTCACAGAAGGGAAATCTTCTCGTGTTAAGCGATTTTCGTTTCGTGTTAGGAGAAAAAACGTGCATGAAAACACAGCAGTTTGACGAGACCGTTCTATAATTTCATATTAACCGATATTTCGTCTTAAACGTTTTACTATATATATATATATATATATATATATATATATATATATATATATATATATATATATATATATATATATATATATATATATATATTAATATTACTAAAGAACAATTGGGGAAGAAATAAGTTTTAACGTATGCTAAGCAAATACAAGTATATTTATGAACCCAAACTTCAACAGGGGAAAATCTGGCCACTCTTGTAAAACGATTTAAATCCTATCAAAGCTATTGGAAGAAATACAAAACCCAAAGGAAAATGCCCATTGAGTATTCACAAGGAAAAACTGAAATATATATTTACTTGATTTATAAAAATTCCATTGAGATTTGTGCAGCAAAACTAACTAAAATATGTTAACATCTTTTTTTTCTGTGAGCTATTCTCGAGGGAAATAAATACATTCGGTTTGTAGCGGGCAATCGAGTTTCCTTCCCGATACCATAACAGATGAAATCTCTGAAGTCAAATTGCATGATTCAGCATTCGAATTTATTTGATGACATGGAAAATAAACATAGAATCGAAAATGATAAATTTAGTTTTTGAAGAGCGTTATGGAAAACACATACAGAATTTTTCTAGAACAATAGTTTTGAATAGAAGACTCTGCGTACTTCATTGTAACTGATGAAACTTTGATGATTTTTGTATAAAATAATTTTTTTATAAATCATAAAATTAATTTTTTTTTAAATTTTATGGTACATAGTAATTTAGCTTACAATGCCATTCAGTTTTGTCACCAAATTTTTAAATAGTTTCAAATGATTGTCATCGCACGATTATCAAGAGAAATTTAACCTTTATTGTTTCCGTATCATGTTTTTAAATGGTATGATGTATAGTCATAATTTAGAGACCTTTACGGTTTGGAACATGCTCAGAGACAAACAACAGGTTTGCACTGTAATGAGACACAAATGAAATATTTACTACCCCCAATTAAAAAAGGGAAATTTTTCTTTGGACCGCCTCTGAGCGAGATTCACAAAATTTTGAAGAAAGTCAAAAAAAACAATCTAAAGGGAAAAAAAAACATGTAAAGGAAAAAAGGGGTTGTTTCTTTTTTGCAATCTAAAAAAAAAAGAGAGACATCAATTCCAACAAAAAAAGCAATTCATGTCGTTTATGTTCAATATAACTTTTATTCTAGAGATCTTACAATAGATATACTACGACAATTTGAATTTATATACACACGATAAACCTCTACTGAAATAAATTATTTTTTAGGTGAACACGTTATTTTTAGAAAAAAAAAAGGGGTTTTTTTTTAAAGAAAATAAATAAAAATTTGTTAAAAAGTTTTTAAATTTCTAATGGGGCTTCGGATTGGTGTTTTATCATTGCAGACCTAGTACTCTGGAAGCTAGTATCTCTTTTTAGTGCGGCACCATATAGGCGGATACCAATGCCCTAGGTAATTTGATGCCCCCGTTTCCCCTCTATAGGGAGGCACCCGAGCTCTGTCTTTTTAAAATTTATTCTTAAAAATTTAAATGATCGTAAAAAAAATTTTTAATAGTTTGTTTTGCCCCAAAGATTTACAAAACATATATTGCAAAAAAAAGGGGGAAACTTATATATATATTTACAGAGTTTTTAAAAAAGAAAACCAGAAATTTTCTATGAAACCATAGCCTTTTAACGAAATATCTCTTTCTTTTTTTTTTAAAAAAAGCAGTATTCTTTATTGTACAGCTTTATCTTAAGACATTGATTTCAACTAATGTGCCATGAAAGGGTCGTAAATATTTGATAACTTTTGCGTTCATTAAAAAAGGTTTTTTTTAAAATTCTCTCTAATGAGGAAAAAAAGTTAAATCTCTTTCTATCTCTCTCTCTATATATATTTGCAAATACTGTATATATCAAATAGGCTATTAAAAATGTTGATAAACTTGTTTTTTTTATTGAAAACACCTACAGTTCCTTCGGCACCCCAAGGTATCACACGGGGCTTACAGAAGTAAATACAAAGCACATTAAAAATAAAGAAAAAAGAAGAAAACTAAAAAGAAGTTATGATGGATTAAAATTATTTGTAATAAATGTGTATTGAATTTTCAAAATAGTTGAATGTAGGTAATTCCTACCCAAGTTGAGTTGAGTTGAGTTGAGTTTGGCGCTTTATGGCGCAAGAGCCAGTTTTGGCTATACTGCGCCAAACATTCATAGGTCTGTGGTCTGGACGGGAAAAGAAGAAATTGGATGACAAGATGGAAGGTCGAAAATAGAGAAGGATTACTGGGGTATCCCGGGGTCGTGACACCCGTGTTTACCAAGATAGTAAACCCCTTGGGAAAAGGAAAAGATCACTAGGGTACCTCGGGATTGTGACACCCGTACCCATCTAAAGAAGGTGAGCCCCCTGAGGGGAATTCCTAACCAAATAAATCTGCTAAGATAACCTTTGAAGTTACCATGTCCAGTGAGAAAATTCAATTGCTTTTGGAGCATAAAATAAATTGAGAATTTTAAGAAATGAAACAAGACCAGTTATAAGAATATTTTTCTTAGCAAAAGTTATTTTTTTACGTAACCTATATGTATAAGGAGAAAAGCGACTCACTCACGCATCACGATATCTCAGGGACTATTAGGCCACAAGAGATTTGAAATTTGGTAGGCATGTTCCTTTCATGGAGTAGATATCCACTAAGAACGGAATTTGCGAAAATCGATTTCTAAGGGGCGTTATAGATAAATATCCCCTTTTTTGAACTATTAGACCTTCAAAAGAAATTTGGTAGACTTGTTCCTTTGAAGGATTAGAGGACCGATACTAATAGGTTTCGCAAAAATTGACTCCTAAGGGGCGTAGTGGGAGCATTATAGATAAATATTTCCATTTTTGTGAAGTATTGTACTTACAGATATGAAATTTAATAGACACTTTTTTTTCTGGAGTAGAGATCCTTCACAGAGGAGGTTTTGTGAAAATCGACCTCAAAGGGCATTGCGAGGGCTTAAAGGGGGTTATTGATAAATATTCCCGTTTTTGAACTATTAGACTTTCAAACTTGAAATTCGGTGGGCTTGTTCCTTTCAAGGATTAGAGGTCCACTACAAAAGGGGCTTTACAAAAATTGACTTTATGGGCGTTGCGGGGATTAAGGTGTGTTAACGATATCTCAGTTTTTGAACTATTAGAACTACAGAATTGAAATTTGATAGGCACGTTCTTCTATGGCGTAGAGTTCGTCCAAGATCGGGTGTTGCAGAAATCGACCCTCAAGGGGAATTTCGGGGAAGGGTTTAGTTAAAAATTTCCCTTTTTTTGAACTGTTAGGTTAATTTGAAATAGGGGCAAATTTGATGAATAGATATCCGAAATTTGAACTTGACTTCTAGGGGGGGATAAAAAAATTCCCTTTTCGATACTACCCTATAGTAATGAAATTTAGTATGCATTTTTTTTTTTTTGTTGAACTGAAATTCACTAAGGACAGGTCTTAGGGAAAAATCGATATTCTCCGTTTTCAACTATTAGAACAATTTAATCGAATTTCCGTTCTTCAACTATTAAATTTAGACTTTGAATTTTGCATTCATGCTAATTTTGTTGAGTAGAGATCCAATAAAAATGGATTTTCAGGAAATCCACTTTCGGGGAGGGGGCTACGGAAGCTTAAAAGATATTTCTACTCCACTTTTTGAAATTCAAGTCTTATTCTTTTTAAATCAAGAGGGGAGAGTTATAAGAATATTTGTCGAAACATTCAAACAGGTAAACAGTATATATTCGTACAACATCATGAAATAACCTGAGAAGCGGGGGAAGGTTAATGCATCTAAAAAATTAAACGGGGTCAATTTTTAATCAAAATTTCCCTTTATGAATCAAAGAAAGTAGATATTAAGAATTTCGATACCTAAAACTAATGCTTTCTTTTTCTATTGCCATTCATCACACAATTACGTAAAATAGTAACTTGCAGAAGCGTGAACTGGAATTTCAAAATCGATGCATAAAATTGAAATGTGTTTGTTCTTCCAGTCCTTCTCAGAACTGTTGTCCGGTTAACTAAAGTGAGCGTTCTTTTATAAACACCAAATAAGGGGGGGACGCCGGCCGCCGAACATAAACCATTTTTTTTTTTTGTACATGTAACTTTTTTTTCCCATTTGAGCAAGTTTTTTCAACTCTTTGGCCTCCTCAAATTTCACAACGATCCGTGAAACAGACGAATGAAATCTAAAACACGTGAGCTGTGTTTGAATGAGCAAACGAATCGTTTTTAAGCTCGATGATTTGAGGTTTTGTGATAAAAGCTGTGGAACGATATGGCTTGGTTTTCTTTTTATGGGACGTTTTTTAATTTTTTGGTTTTGTAAGTATGAATTGGCTTTTATTCGATTAAATAAAACGTATAAGAGATTAATATATTGCTCTTTTTCTAAGACATTTAAAGGAAAAATCCATATAGAAATTTGCCTTGAAATGGTTTACATATATATTTCCTTGTTTTTTTTTTAAATAGTTATATTAAAACATATTTTTGTATTTATTTAAATTAAATTATAATATTTTTCAAAGTTATTTTCAGTTTTGAGAACAAATGTTTGAATGTAGTGTTTCTGAGGACAACATAAATGTGTGTGTGTGTGAGATATTATTTATAAAACTGACAATTTTAACTTGCTAATTTGAACTTCTTTGCAAATTGCGGTTTTGTGTTGATATTAAAACTTTTCAAAAAACGTTTGATCGAAAGAAAAGTGCTCAAAATTTAATACTGAAATGTAACAATATTTTCAAAACACATTTGTCCAAATTATTATTTACATCCATTAATAATACGATTGATTAATTTGATATGAAAATGTGAATATACACATGCGAATCCATATTCTCCCTGATACTTGTATTGATTTAATTTTAACTTACATATCACTTTGAAGCAACAAGACGGCTATTGGTGATCAATCAAATTACGAGGTCCGTCGCCAAAAGCCCTCGCGTAGTTGAACAGTGCGACGTTAATATTCAATCAATCAATTGGCGATCGATCTCTTAATTTTGAACCACTATCAAGTGACGAGGATAACATCCGAGCTGGCACCCCTCTCTAAAGAGCCACATCTCAACAACGGAAGACTTTGAGCCTCGACAGATCAAACATACATCAGCGCCTCTACACGGCAAGGTTTCATTGGCAATAGGGCTCGAACTCCTGACACGCTTACCACGAGTCCTTGACCATGACCAGTCTACTGTATTCGCGATATGCGTATTAAATTACAGGTGAGTTTGTAATTGATACATATTGTACGAAAAATATATGTCGTTACATGATAAAAAAATATTAAATTTACGAATAAATACGATTAAAAATACTATGGAAATGAAGTTACCAACTCAATCCCTTGCGTTAATAATTTTTCAACCTCTCAAAATTACCTTTAAATACCTTGAGTTTCAGTCAAAAAAAATTTGGAAAATAAATTTGAAATTAATATTTCTAGTAACAAACCTCGGACTCGTGGCTGGCGGGCCATGAGTTCGAGCTTAGTACCGCTGAAGACCCGCCATGTAGGGGAGCGATAAACGTTAAATCTGCCGAGAGCTCAAACGTCCTCCCGTTGGTGTGGTAGTTAGGAGAAGTGGTGCCAGCTCATGTGTCATCCTCGTCACTTGACCATGGTTCAAAATTACGAAGTCCGTCACGTGAATGAGTGAAGATTAACGTCGCACTGTTCAGCTACACGAGGGCTTTTGGCGACGGACCCGTAATTGAACCATGACAAAAGACAAATAACGGCTGGCACCCCCTACCACACCCTAACGGACGAAGTCCGTCGCAAAAAGTCCTCGAGTAACTGAACAGTGCGACGTTAATATTCACTCACGCACTCACCCAGCAACAAAGCTGATTGAATGTATACTAACGTCATGCTTAGAAGCAAAACGAAGACTATTAGTGATGAATCTGTGGTAATTTGGACAAAACTCCAGTGACGAGGATGACACCTAAGCTGGAATCCTATTTTCTATTGAATACTCCCCTGGACATTCTATTCACTTCAAAAAGACTCCGAGCCATGACAGATCTGATAGGGACCAGCTATGCTTGTAAGTAACCTCAGGGTCCAAACCTGCCGACTCGATTACGAACTCGCAACTTAACCCACACATTTAGCTACTGTAACAAATAATTTTCAGAAAACTAAGCTTTGAGATTTTCTGTGGCCGCGGTAGCCTAGTGGTCGAGGTATCTGATCGTAGCTGACTTGTCACGAGTTCGAAGCCAGTACCACTAAAGACCCACCGTGTAGGGGAGGGATACTCGTTAAATCTGTCAAAAACTCAAACATCCCCATTGGTGTGGTGTGGTAGTTAGAAGAGCAAGGTGCCAGCTCAGGGGTTGTCCTTGTCACTTGATCAATGTCCAAAATTATGAGGTCCGTCGCCAAAAGCCCTCGTGTAGCTGAACAGTGCGACATTAATATTCAATCAATCATTCACTCTGAAATTTTCTATTACCAATAAGGAAATGGCTATAAATAGATTAAAAAATACTGAGTTGATAATTTTTATTTTAATAATACTCAAAATCGGGTTTTGTTATAAATTAGATCGTATATTTATTTAGTACGTTTTATATCGTCAACTAGTTTCGTCAAACAAAAGATGTCGCCAAATACTGTGATATGCAGCCAATATTGGAAAACCATCTCACGCACGTGTGAAGTTAATAATTAGATGACAGGATTTGGCGATGTATTTTGAAATGGCGAAATTTGGTGACAGCATAATACGTAAGTACCATTTAATTTTCATCTTTTGCTGCTGTCGAATATTAAAATGTCATGTCCGGTTAATATATGATTGCACATTCCCTGATTTCCTTTAAAAATTATGTATTTCTATTTTTAAAAAGCTGCTTTGATGATTATTTATTCCTTAATGTTTGACAACATCACATTCAAATACATTTAAAATAAAATGTAATATAATTTAAATGTCCATATCTTATATTTCTTGATATCTTTATAACGAAGATTAAAATTTGAATTTTAAGAAATTGCATTAACGAAGTGTAGTTACAAAACCGAATATTTTTTATGTATTAATGTCACGATATGAATTGATCGAGTAATTTCAATAAAAATAGCAATTGAATTATTGTGATGTGAAAATGTGTAAGATAATTGGTTGTCATAAATAACGAAAGACGAAAAAGATTAAGAAAATACTTATTGTTAAAAATGCTTATAATACAGAGAAAAGAAAAATTTGAAAATCCACATTTGATGCTTGTTTAATCCCGAAATAGCTTCGAATCGGAGCGAACAAAAGGCCGTTTTAAATATATTCATATTTTTCTTAATTTAATTTATAAACATGTCAAGAATTATGCTGTGTGCATTAAGTGATTGCATTTCTAAACGAAAGAAAAAACTTGATGCTTTGAATTCTTTCGTAAAAAAGTTTATGACAATAATTTTGACAAAGAAAATATTGTTGTGAAGGAAAAAACTTAAGTGGCTAAATAATGAGATGGAATAATCATAAAATAAAAGTTTTGAATATATATATATATATATTTAAAATAAAAACATTTTTTTTGTGAAATCATTAATATAATTAAAGAGAATTTTTTTATATGAATTCTCAGAACATTGAATGCAAGTATTAATTAAAAGCTCAAAATGACTAGTATATATATATGTGATTATATTTTTAGCATTTATTTTCTGGCTTATAAATTGTTACTGTGCTACAGGCAATCAAAACTATTTTAATACTACTAGAACAATAATTAATTAATTTTATTTATTATGCAAAATATACCATATATTTTCTTAGAAAAACTACTTATTCAACTTGATTTCAGCAAAAATATTGTACTTCCAAATTTCATTTATACATTTCAATTTAAATAATAACAAATATTTGATATATGAAATTTTTTAACCTTCTCAAACTTTTAACCTTTTTCACATTATGTATAACTCTTTTGTCGTAATCTTATTCACTATTGAAATAGAATATAAAAAGTCTTATTTGCTGTGAAAGAACTAAGTACAAGGTTTTTCTGGAGAGGCGGTATCTTTGTGACGTGTTTAAGGCTTTCTTGCCAGATCATTGTGGATTTGCATATAATTTATTAACAAAAAGTATTCTTACTACATAAAACTTAAAAGTATTCATACTTTTTGAAACTTTTATTGAAAAAAAAGAAGAGAATAAAACAGTATTCCTGTAGTGTTATAAATTTTCTTTCAGATTTTTAAACTATCCTTGAAAAACAATTTATTTTGTAATGATAATTTAATCAAAATTTGATACAATAAAATTGTCATAAGAAATAAATTGTTATTTTTGTTTTTTGCTATTTATATAGGTATAAGCCCTCAAAACATAAACAAAACACCATAAAAAGTTTAAGTTTAAGGGAGTTTTCTTAATCTAACTTAGTCTAACTTTCTTAGTCTAGTTTATTAAATACATTCTTATTGTCGAGATTTGTTTGAATCAATTTCTTTTTGCCATTTGGATTATTTTTAGCTTGTTTTTCGTGCATACAGCTTTTTCATTCTATAATTTATTCCACATTTAGTATGTAAAAAGCGTTTACATATTTCTTCGAACTCAAAGAATTTCAAAACTAAATATACTTATCAGCTAAAAAAAAAAGACATACAATTTTTTTTTAAATAAAAAATGACGCATTATACTCTATATGCATAAGTGTACAATCTTTCCCACCAGATACATAAGGAACATCAAGTAATTTCGACTTTGAAAATTTCCATAGTCACCTAAAGACGATTAAGAACCTTCACTGTGTGTGTGTCCAACGTTGAACGAGGAGACATTTCTCAAAGATAATAGCTTTTTTGTTTGTTTTTTGAATCAATGTAAGTTACTAGCTATTAAATGTTTCTTACTTTTTCCCCCCCCCAAAAGGGGTTAAAACACTTGGAAGAATTTTGGTTTACTGGTAAGACTGTTGGTTTAACGATAAATGAGAAAAAAAAGTATATAAATGATTATGATCCTTAAAAGTTTTCTTACATGTCTTCCTTTAGAGTTTAAGCCCTATTTGTGATGGGTATTATCTTGAAATATTGCCTTTAGAAACAATAATATTTTATCTAATGCTCATTTTAAAAAAAATTTAATTTGGTATTTATCTCAGAAAAAAAAATTGTAATAGAAAAAGAAAAGTATTTTAAAGAAAAATCATAAATTGGAAAATTAAATACTTTAAATAATGTCTCGAAGTAAAAATAAAATTATATTTTGTCTGTTACGTATTTTAAGCTTAACATTTGACTGTTTATAACATAAATTAATTTACTTTTAATAAAATTTCGCATTAATTTAAATGTTATTTTAAATTTAATTCTTTTTTTATATTTTCTGTAAAAATTTTAAGCAAAAGAGAAGGTAAAATATTTCTAGATATAAACGAAAGTTAAGGATTATGGTGGTATCAATTCATGACAAGAATTGTTTTTTTAAATTTAAATTTTACTATTTAGTTTTATTACTGTATTTCTCTAATTTCTAAAATTTATATGACCAGTAGTTAGAAAAATATCATATTCTTAATAAATTTCCTGATTTTCTTCTCAGCTAGACAATATTGGTAATTATGTTAATGGTTTGAAAACTTAATAATTATGGTTTTTTAATTGATTGATAAATTAACGTAACTATAACATAATTATTTTCTAAGAAAATTTTATTTTTTTATATATAGGCAAAATATTTAAAAAAATATTTTTTAAAATTTTTTTTTAATAGTTTTTATGTTCAAACTTTCATTCAAATCTTCTCTTAGTTCTGGAATTTTAACAAACGGGGAAAACAACACTAAATTTCCCGATCGAAAATGGTTACTTCAAAAACATTAATATTTTTTTGACAAAGCTTTTACTGGTGGGTTTTAATTTTAATATATTTGTTTTTACTTTATTGTTTTGTGAAAACAGAAAGTTATTTTGTAAAGAAATTTTGATAGTTCAAAAGTAAAATATCTCACATTTTATATAGTAAATTTTCTGTTTGGGGTAAAAGGGTCAAAAAAAATTAACAAAAATTATAAATTAGATAAATAATCTCTCGTAAACGATTTTTCTTCTTTTTTGAATATTTCAGGGGGAAATTTTACATTAAAGGTTTTAAAAAATTACCCTTTTATAACATTTTCCCTTTTTTTTTTTATTTTTTACTGTAACTATATTTAATAACTCATATTTTTTAGGATTAAATTACTTTTTTTCTGGGTTATTACATTCATTCTGGCCAAAAAATCTTCAAACAATGGGACAGAAATTGTTTTTTACACAAGAGTAGTCAGACTTCGTAATTTATAATTACTATCTGATGATGAATTGTGATATTTACCCAATACTTTTCCCCTTTTTTTTAAATTGTAAAAAGTTTTGTTCCCTATATTGTTTTAAAAATGATAGTACCTCTACAGTAAAATTATTTGTGTATTTCTAGTTAGACCGTTCGACAAAGCAATTAATTTTTTTTAATAATTTTTACACCCCCTTCCCCCTACAATAACTATTGAATTCAATAATAAATTCTTTTAAACAAAATTTTTTAATTTTAAACCTCAAATTATCAAAATAAGCTTCATTTTGTATATAATTTTTATATAACAAACCCCGGGCCCGGGAATTATTAAACTTGTTCTTAGCATTTTTAAAAATTAAAATCCAAACATTGTGGATACTGATCTTTAAAAAATGTTTATATCAGTGTAAATTGATTTTTTTTTTTTTTATCCCAAAAAGTATTTTTTTTTTGTTTCCTTTCAGTAATTCATATTTTAAAAATAATCTTTGTTTTAAACTTTCGTAGTTATCACCCGTTTGGATCACCCCCCCAGTTTGAGAAACCGGTTTGACCTTAATTATATAATATAAATATTTGAAAATCACTGTTATGTTTTATTTTTCTTTTAAGTTGAATAAAAAAACATCGTTTCTGATTTAATGCTACAATAAAACGAAAAATTACTTTCCATTTTTTTAAAAAAGTTGCCCGGGTTTTTAGGCTAAATGGACTAATGGCGACGGACATTGTAATTATTACTAGACAAGGAAGACATTTGAGCTGCCACTCCCCTTTTAAAAACTTCCACACTTTAGCAGCGGGATGGCTTTGAACTTTAAGGAGTCTCAGGGTTGTTAAATTTCTCTAGAGGTCAAAAAATATAAACGATTTTCAAACAGGTATAAATCTTTTAAATTTAAATTAAATGATTCGAATCTTTTATACATTTATAAGAGAATGAAGCTTCAGAAAAGAGTATAAAATGTTTAAAATATAATAATAATTTTAAAAATCACACACACATAAGCATATGAAAATCCTATAATAAATATTAAGTATTTTTTTGTGTTGCGCACACACACACACACACACACACACACACACACACACACACACACACACACACACACACACACACACACACACACACACACACACACACACACACACACACACACACACACACACACACACACACACACACACACACACACACACACACACACACACACACACACACACACACACACACACACACACACACACACACACACACACACACACACACACACACACACACACACACACACACCACACACACACAAAACCCCCCCCTATTTTTCTAAAATAGGCCTCGATAATAAAACTTTATAAATTATAAAATGCATCTTACTCTTTAAACCCTACCTAATTTTAGTATTATATATCTTTTGTATTTTAAAATATTTGTAAAATATTGCAATTTTTTAAATATTTCTTAAAAATGTATTTTTTTTATTTATTAAAACATGTAAGTTATTATTCTATTTATATAAAAATAGCTACAGTGTAGTAAAATACATTTAACTTTATAAATCAACTTATAGCTAGTATAATTAAAGCTACTATTTTAGAAAATAGTATGCGTGACGTAAAACTTAATAAATATTTCTTATAGAAAAGTTTCTTATTTTCATATGTGCTTATAATTTTTAAATTTATGATTATATTTTAAACATTTTATACTTTTCTGAAGCTCCATTTCTTTATAAATAATGTGTAAAAGATTCGAATTATTTAATTCAAATTTAAAAGAATTATACCTGTTTGAAAATTGTTTATATTTTCAGACCTCTAGAGAAATTTAGCACCCCTGAGACTCCTTAACAAATGCAGCGTATATCAATCTCTATATATGTGTCGTCATTGTAGAAATAGGACTTGAGCTCACGGGTCTACAGAAATAATGCTGGAAATGAATTTAGGGACCATGATTATTTGCCCAACGCAACCACTATTACTTTCTAAAAAAATAAGTGTAAAATCGTTTAAAGAGTTGGGTAATTGGTCGGATTTAAGAAAATTTAAGAACTGAGAGACAATCACAGAAGGTGCCATCAAAAATAGATGAAGCACTTAAATTTGCTTTCTAAAAAAATTTAAGTGGAACATTTATTTCCTGAAATTTTAAACATTTAAAACATATGTAATAAGTAGAAGGAACGATAATTTTACGAATAGTTTATGTAAATTCTTTAGATTTTTATTTAAAGAATTTCACTAAGTCTTTGAACTCTTGATGAAATTATTTCAAAATGACTCTTATAATACTCTTTATACGCATTTTAAATCTCAGCTTGGTAAATTTTGGAAAGATCAAGAGGTTTTAGAGTTTTTGTGTTTAAAAGATCAAAGGAAGCATTTAAATTCCGCTTAGTTTTGGGTTGTAAAACTGAAATAAATGATAGGAATTTAAATAAAGTATTTATGTTTGATAAAAGTCCAAATAAAATTATTAAAATTGCTGCTAATTGATTTCATTTAATCAAAAGCTTTTCCTTAAGGAATATTTTCTTAACACAAGGAATTGATTACTTACGGAAACAAAAATATTTAAAAAAATTTAAACTCACAAAACAAAAATGATTTTAAAGCCGTAAAATTTATTCGTAAACAGTCAATATATTTGTTTTGTGAAATTTTCTAACGTTAATTTTTATGAAGATAAAATAGTAATTTTTAAAACAATACATTCATTTATTTAAAAAAATTTCATAAAATAAATATTTAAATAAAATCTGTAAAATTTATATTCTAAGAACTCTACCAAAAATACGAACTCTATAAAAATATATATTTGATCACATTTTATAAATAGTTTATTAACATAAATTAAACAATATTTCATGTGAAGGTTTCTTTAATGTACTGTTACGAACTTTGTATATTGAATACTTAAAATAGTGTAAATAATTTTTATCTGGATGTATAAAACATTAACATTACTTTTTGTTGTATTTATTTTTTTAAAAAAAGGTAATATTCGCAAGCAATGCCCTTCTTTACATTATAATGGCAATTCAATGGAAACTTGGCGAAATTTTGGTGTTAGAGCCAAGTTGGCATCATTTTCTATGCCCATATTGGCTACATTAGCGATCATTTTCGGCGAGTTGGTGACCCTATGGCTTCTTCTGGAAATTATTAGAGAAATCTTTTTCCTGTTCTGTGACGTAAGCGGACTTTTCTCGAATAATTCGTGTTGACTATAAATAGGGAGTCGCTCGCCGAAACTGAGTTAGTATTGTTTTGACCAGTGGTTAGATTAAACTTGTTTTGACCGTCACAGAGTTAGTATTGTCTTGACTAGCAATTAGTTGGTATTGGCTTGAGAGACCGTGAAGAGTCGATCAGCGATTAGGGATTACTTCGGCTGTCGAATAGGTCGAGCGAGTGCTTGTGAATAATCTTTAAAAGTACTTGTATTTTAGACACTGGATAGTTGTCTGAGCACCGTAGAAGATGTGAAGGCCTTTTGAGATTTATTAAGCGATTTTTTTTTGAGTTCTGTATCTGTGTATTTTAGGGATTGTTTCCCATCGTTCTTGAAGAACTTGCTTTTTGTTTTTTGTGACTGATTGCATAAAATCCTCGAACCATTGATCTACGTAACAATATTATACACTCATAACAACAAAAAAAACATGCATTAAGAACGAGTTATCCGATAGAGATAAAAATTGGTGGGAAGAAAGATTATGTACAGAATGGGAAATGATTAAAATTTCAGAAAAATTGAAGCATTTATTTTAGAGTTACATAGTTACCAAGTAACAAGTTCAATAAGGTGTTGACCCACCTCTAGCCTAGATGCGAGCTGCCACACGATGGCATAAAGAGAGTGATAAAGCATCCTGATGCTCTCCTGCGGTATTTCTTGCCAAATTTGCTCCTAATTGTCGGACCAAGGTCATCAACATTCCATGGTAGATGCAGTTGTCTTCCCATCATATCCCAGACTTGCGCGATTGGAGAGAGATTTGACGGTCTATCTGACAAAGAAAGTGTTTTAAAAGCTGTAAGACAGTTCATAGCAACACGTGCTGTATGTTGTTTGCATTATCTTGCTGAAAAATAGGGCCAGGGTACTGCAAAAGGAGCGGTAGCAAAACAGTTCTCAGAATATCGTCGACGTACCACTGTTCTGTAAGTGTGCCTCTAACGACGACCAAAGGGGTTCGGCTGTCAAAAGAAATGACACCCCAGGCTATAACTCCTGATTGAAGGCCTGTGTAGCTTGCAATAGTGAAAGCGGGATCGGCACGCTGCCCTGGACGTCTCCAAACACATCTTCGATGATCGTCAGGACACAGTTGGAAGCGGGATTCATCGCTAAACACTGTACATCCCCAGTCAGTTTGTTTCCAACCTGATCGATCCAAGAACTATTGCAATCTGGCTCGACAGTGTGTAGGCGTGAGTGACAGGTGGCGTAGCGGTCCGTATGAGCGTAAATTTCACTCTATTAGCTGTCGATGAATGGTCATGGTGGACACTTGTGTGTGGGTCACACGTCTGATGATTGATAATGATGAATCAGGCACTGGGACAGCTGATCTGATAATCAATCCGTCCTCCCCATCTGCTGTGACCCTAGGTCGACCACATGACGTTGAAATCTGCGATTATCTACCCATTTTTGTCAGCATTTTATAATGGCCACATCGCTTCGACTCATATGACGAGCGATTCCCCAATTTGCCCAACCTTTTCCTTTCAATCCAATGCACAACCTCTTTAAAATTCTGACAGCTGCTCGTGATGAGCTCGAATCGTATGCCGAGGCAATTTTTAAGTCGTTGAAAGGTATCCTAAATTGCAATGCAACAGAAAAATTTGACTATCAGATTGAGAATAGCTTCTTATAGACACCTGCTGAGTGCGCAGTTTCGATGCGCTGTAGCTCCCTCTTTTCATTTTTTCGACCCTAAATTTTAATCATTTGCATGTTTAGTACAAATGTCTTTGAATACAAAATTTCATTGCAATCGGGCAACTTCTTCTTGTGCGTCGTCTTTTTTTTTTGTTATAGAGTGTGTATGAATTTGAGAATACAATTCATAAAAATGAATTATATTCTATAAAAATGTAATATTGAAACAGTGAAACTTTTTGGATATAAAACACTTTTATTAAAAAGAATTAAGATTTATTTAAAGAAGAATTAACCTTTTTTAAAAGTAGAAAATATTTTATTAAATATAAATTTATGAAATAAAGTACCTTTATTCAAAGAGAAGAAAATTAATTTTATTTGCAAAGAATAAAAACTGGCAAATATATCTAATTAGATTTTAAAGTAATAACTTATATTTTTTACCATCATCCTTTAATATATTTATGACTTAAATACTTAAAAAATTTTTGGAAAGAAGGAATTAATTGCTTTAAATATATCACACTTCTCCATACTGTTAATTTCAGATATTTTGACATTTTTCGGAACAACTTTGAGATTGTTTAGCATCTAAAATAAATATTATTTAAGAATCGAAAAGAAGTAAGGCAGATTTGTAAAAGTCCTCTTTGATAACTATTTTTTAAAAAAAACTACTGATAAATGTAATGAAGTAATATGATTTATTGAAAAATTAATCTGCAAGAAAGATAATGTTTGTGAAAATTAAGAGTAATGATTTAAAGCAGGGGTACTCAAACTTTTTTTCTGCTGGGCCGCATACATATGTCAGCTATTTCAGGTGGGCTGCAGCATGAGGACAAATGGTGGAAGGGAGAGGAGAAATGCTTTAAGACCAAGGTAACATTAGAAATTTAAAATGTGGGAAATTGATCAAAATATTATAACTCTCCTGTTTTGCTTTTTTTATTATTATTTTTTATATTTTTTATTTTTATAAGCATTTAAGAAACACTCTTTCACAATTTCTGCTTCAGTAAATGATTTCATATTATTACCAATGATATAACAAACTTCATAGGATATGTCTTTGTTACCGTTGTGTTACATCACCACTAACAGAACACTTTGTTGCTGTTGCAGCGATTATTCAAGAAAGCCTATTTATCACCTCTTAAAAGAGATCTTCCAGGAAAAGTGCTATTGAATGATTCTTGTTTATTGGTATATTTAGATGCAGCATTTTCGTGACAAAGCAAACAATTACTGATCTATGTTTGTTTTTCACTACAAAATGGGTCAAGTCTTGAACGATAATAGTCTTATAAATGATATATTTTCTTCGAATATTTTTTGCTTGCAAGTTATGAAAGATAGTTTAAATAAGTTTCACCAATAAAATTGTTGCTACTCCACAGTTGTTTGTTATCACGAATCGTAACCATTCCAAATGGGAAAAGATTATTAATTCGTACCCGTGCGACACCGACAACAAAAAGCAAAATTGATATATTTGATTGCTTGACAAAGAATTTCACGCGAAATTTTTAATACGATGTTCTTAAATAAGTGAATTTCTCAGAGCAATTTGCCATGACCGGGCCACTTAAAAAGGCTCGATGGGCCGCAGGTGGAGTATCGCTGATTTAAAGCATAAAAAGCAAATGGTCTGACAATTCCAAACAAAGGAGCTTCTTTTTTAAAAAAAAAATGGTGGTATTTTGTTTTTTTAGTTTTAATTTATTAAAGTTCATGGTTTATGATATCCAAATAAGACATTTAATACTACTTCGACTATTTTAAGCAAAATTCCCTTTAATTGAGAAATCATAAGGAATAAAATAGCTGTAACATTAAAGAGAGTAAAATAATCAACCGTAGCTTCTTTCTTCTTACTATTACTTTTAATCTCTACTCCTTACTACAACGAATGAGAGTTCATTTACGTCACACTAAAAAGGAACACGAAAGCTATTGGCGACGGATCTCGTAATTTTAAATCTCGGTCAAGTAACGAGGACGACACGTGAGCTGGTCTTCCTTCTCCGTACTACCACACCATGCCAACGGAAGGATTTTGAGCCATGATAGATTTAACGTGACTCAGGGCGGGGGCTCGAATTCAACATGCTGGCAACGAGCTCATGACAATAACTACTAGAGTAATGAAGCCACTACTCCTTGCTGCAATGAGTTTCATATAGTATAGGTTGTTTGCTACTCCCATTTTCGAAATATTTTTCACTATATTTTTGAAAAATAGAATTTTTATGTTCATTAACATTAACATTTATAAGGATCCTGCAGTAACAAAGTAGTTATTTTTAATCACTAAATCTAAGTACTTAGAAGGCTAGGGAAGGATATATAAGTTTAAGGAATGTTTGAAACACTAACAATATTGTGATATTTTACTTATATTTCCTAAAAAGTTCAAAAACTAGAAGTTATAAAATACAGAAATATTCAAAATGAAAAGAATACTTTTTATGTTAAAAGTTTGAAGCATCTTTTGAAGGAATTCATAAAATCTATTTTAATTTTAAACGGGTTTACCTTTAATGTGTCATTTTCCCTCTCATTTTAAAAACTTTTAACTGATTATAAACGACAAATGAAAATTTAAATGGAAATATATAATCATACTTTAAAAATAAGTAGTGTTTTTTAAGCAAAAAAACTTATTTCTGTTTTATATAATTTATTAGAAGAATTCAGCCAGAATCGATTCAAGAAATCAAAATCTCATCTTTTTTCTCAGAATTTTACAATACATTAATTCAAAATTTTTTTCCTTTTAAAGACAAAAGTAATCTCATTATCAATCAGAAGAAAGCAGAAAAAGTTTTCCATCAGGTTTTGGGATAAAACCATTTGATTGATTTGATCTTGTAAGGAAAGGGATAAAAATCTAGTTATTTTGTCAATTATAGAGACCCAGTCTTTACATACTGTAAATTACGTGTCACGAAGCGTTTAGTTTATATAGATAAAGATAGCTTTCTGTATAAATCTATGAGTAATCACTTCTATTAAGCCTAGTCATTTAAAATATGGATGACATTTTGTCGTTGGGTATTGCTGGAACGCTTGGATTTAATACCTCACATACATTGTAGTTTTTAGATGTTCAAGAAAGGAAAAGATGTACTGAAAGGAGAATTCCTCATTTTTTCGAGAGTAAAATTGGGGCATAAGACTTCGATAAATTATACTCTATATAAAAAAAACACCAGTCAGTTTTTTTAATCTTCAAATCTCTCTCTCTCTATATATATATGTATATAAAACCTTAAACTATCTGAATAAGTATTTTTTATTCAATATTTTATTTGTTTTACATTCAAAATAGTGAAATATTGCCTAGAATTGAACTAAACTTACATTTTTCGATCAAATAAATTTTTTCAAGTATCCGACGATGTCAAAAACCAGTTTTTTTAAAACTGGAGATGAATGAGAAAATATTTTGATAATAGGAAATACCTTGAGTACGCATTATATAAATAAATATTTAAAAAAGAGAACAATATGAAGTATAATTAGTTTTTGAGAGAGAGAACTGAAAAAAAAAGTTTCTTTATTTTAAAATACCCTTTCAATGAAAAGAGAAAATATTTCATAAAAATAATAATACATTTGTATTATTGTTATTTTATTATTTTTGTGATACCTAACTTCAGTTAAGGGTTTGAGCTTGATGTGTAATGTAGTTTGATGGGGTGGGAGCGCTTAGTTCTTCCCAAACTTTGTCTCCTTTTGAGGACATTAAAAGCTTTCAAATTGCCCTTTTTAATAAATAATATTTGAAATTTAAAATATAACTAATGAAAATAATAAAAAAAATTACTTTGATATGAATAAATATAAGATAAAATAAAGATAAAAATTAATGAAATAATCTTGACTGAAACAATTTTCTTGATGGGAGTGGGCGGAGCGATGCCTAACCAATCCCGTTGTAGTAAAGGAGTCTGAGTTAAAGAGAGAAAATGAGTAAAAAATAAAATGAATTGGTATCGAGTGGAGCTTCTGTGAGTGGCTGATGAGAGATGTCAGCTATTTTTACATTTAAGTTTTGGTGAGAAGTCCGACCAATCATCGAGTAGTAAGTGGAGAGAATTTAAGAATAAAATTAAAAGATAAATAATAAATATAAACGAGAATATATTTAGGAATTAAAGAAATTAGGGCAAATTGAAAAAAAAACCCCAAAAAAAAAAAATTTTTTTAATTTTAAATTTTTTTTTTTTTTTTTAAAAAAAAAAAATTTTTAAAAAAATTTTTTTAAAAAAAAAACCCAAAAATAAAATTTTTTGGTTTTAAATTAAATTTAATATTTTAAAAAAAAAAAAAAAAATTTTTTTTAAAAAAAATTTTTTTAAAAAATTTTTTTGGGGAAATTTTTAAAAAAAATTTTTTTTTTAAAATAAAAAAAAAAAAATTTTTAAAAATAAAAAAAAAATTTTTTTTTTTTAATTTTTTTTTTTTAAAAAAAAGGGGGGTTTGGGAAAAAATTTTTTTGGGGGGGGGGGAAAAAACCCCCCGGGGTTTTTGGGAAAAAAAAAAATTTAAAAAAATTTTTTTTTAAAAAAAATTTAAAAAATTAAAAAAAAAAAAACCCTTTTTTTTAAAAAAAAAAAAAAAAAAAAAAAAAAACCCCAAATTTTTTTTCCTTATGGGTCCAAATACCCCCCTTGGGGGTTTTTTTAAAATTAAAAAAAAAAAAATAAAAAAAAAAATTTTTTAAATTTTTTTTAATAAAAAATTATTTTTTTTTTTTTTAAAAAATTTGGAAAAATTTTTGGAAATAAAAAAAATTTAAAGAAAAATTAAAAAAAAAAAAAAAAAGGGGGGGTTTTTTTGGGGGGGGCCCCCCCCAAAAAAAAAAAAAAAAGGGGGGGAAAAAGAAAAGGTTTTTTTTAAAAAAAAAAAATTTTTCCCCCTTTTTTAAAAAAAAACCCCCCCCCGGGCCCCCAAAACAGCCCCCCCCCCGGAAAAAATAAAAATTTTTTTTAAAAAACCAAATTTTGGGTTTTTTCCTTTTTTTTTTTTTGGGGAAAATTTTTTTTTAAAATTTTTAAAAAATTTTTTTAAAAAAAATTTAAAAAAAAATTTTTTAAAAAAAAAAAATTGGTAAAAAAAACCTTTTAAAAAATTTTAAATTTTAAAAAAAAAAAAATTTTTTAACAAATTTTTCCCCCCGGGGAAAAAAAAACCCAAAAAAAAACCAAAAAAAAAAGGCCCCCCAAAAAAAAACCCCCCCCTTTTTTTTTTTAAAAAAGCCCCCCCCTTTTTTTTTTTAAAAAAAAAAAATTTTTTTTTTTTTTTTTAAAATTTTTTTTTTTTATTTTTTTTTTAAAATTTTTTTAAAAAAAAACTTTTTTTTTTTTTTAAAAAATTTTTTTTTTTTAAAAAATTTTTTTTTTAAAAATTTTTTAAAAAAAAAAATTTTTTAAAAATTTAAAAAAAAAATTTTTTTTATTTTTTATTTAAAAATTTAAAATTTTTTTTTTTTTTTTAAAAAAAAATTTTTTTTTTCCCCGGGAAATTTTAAAAATTTTTTTTTAAAAAAATTTTTTAATTTTTTTTTTTTTTTAAAGGGGGGGGGGTTTAAAAATTTTAAAGGGGGGGGGGGGGTTTTTTTTTTTAAAAAAAATTTTTTTTGGGGGAAAAAAAAAAAAAAGTTTAAAAAAAATTTTTTTTTAAAAAAAAAAAATTTTTCTAAAAAAAAAAAATTTTTTTTAAAAAAAAAATTTTTTAAAGGAAAATTTTAATTTTTTAAAAAAAAAAATTTTTAAAAATTAACCCTTTTAATAAAAATTTAAAAAAATTTTTTTTTTTTTTCTTTTTTTTAAAGTTTAAAAAAAAAAATAAAATTTTTTAAAGGGGGGGGAAAAATTTTTTTAAAAAAAAAAAATTTTTTTTTTAAAAATTTTGTATTTTGGATTCCAAAAAAAATTTTTATTTTGGGGTTTATTTTTTCAAAAAGTCTTTTAGATCTTAAAAAAAACTTTTTTTTAAAAAAGTGGGTTTTAGAAATACATTTTATTTCGACATAAAAAATTCAAAAATGAAAAGTTTAAAATCTATCTCGAGCAAAAAGCAGCTCATAACCTTGTTTGGAGCTTCCTTCAAGGGGGAAAAAAAAAAGCCCAGAAAAAACTTTCTTCCCCTTTCCCGAATATTTGTTTCATCCATCCCAGCAAAATCCCCAAAAAATTGACATGTCGTTCTTCCCCTTTGAAAAAAGAAAAAATAGCTTCCCAAAAATACTCGCATTGGGGAAAAAATTTTGACTTTTGGGGACGAAAAATCATTTCCCGGGGGAAATTTAAAAGGGTTTTTGCCTCTTTCCCTTTGATAGCGCTTTACTAAGCCTTTTGCTTCTCGTACTTCGTATAGATTTTTGTTCAGAAAATTGGCTAAAAAAAGGGAAAAAGGATATATTTTCAATTGAACTTTTTTAAAATCGTCTTATTTTCAGCCAAAAGGGCCTTCCTCTCAGAAAACACCAATTTTCGATGTGGTTTGGGAAAATTTTCCCCTTTTCTTAGGGGGCCTTTTGATTTTTTTGGGTTTAATTCACTAGTTTTAAAAATCTCCCTTTAACACCCCAAATTTAAATTTAGTAACCCATTTAGAAAAAATTTTTGTGTTTAAATGCAATTTTTCTAGCAACAAATTTTTTTTTCTAACCATTTAGGAAAATTGCTTTTGCTTAAATGGAACATTTTTATGAAAAAAATGGCCAAAGAAAGAAGAAATTGATTTCTTTTTGTTTTTGTTTTAATTTTTTGCCTTCTTTTCTTTTCCCAATGTGATTTATTGGGAAAAAAACTTTTTAAATTCATTAAACGGGATGATGAAAAACAAAAAATTTTATTTTTTTAAAAAGGGTTTTATTTCAATCAAAAATAAGACATTGTCTTTTGATAAGATACAAAGATTATTCACAAAGCAAATATTCTTTTAATCAAAATATTTGATCAAGATGTTTTAATCTATGCAGATAATTATGTAAATATTTAAACAGACGAAATCGATTAAGAAACATGTTATTTCTCTACATCTTCTATCAGTTCATTATTATTAGGATATTAATTCTACCATTTTTATTACATTATTTTTACCTTTTTTATATTGAAAAAAATGCAGCAAAAAGTATTTTTTCTTCTAATGGTGCGTTACATTGTTATAAAATTGTTAAATGAAAAGTGATAAGAAATTATTGAAACTTTTTCTATGCTTTTTGGCTCAAAGTCTACTAGGAATTGACAACTATTTGTTCATGCATAGAAGTATTAAAAAAATTTATTCTTAATTTTATTTACGCAATTTTAATTATTTTTAATGGTAAGAAATAACTGAAATTTATAAAATTAATTCTTTGGAAAAGGAATAATACAGGGCAACGCTTAAATTGCTTTACACTTAGTAATTTTATCACGAATTTTTTTATGATTTAAATTATTAATTTTGATTTAATTTCTAATATACTCATAAACTAAATCTGAATACTCAAGTTAATTTCATGGTTTCACAAAAACATTTTTGAAAAATGATATAAGATATTTTGAGGACTAAATTAAAAACTTTACCTTTAATTCTACTTTTTATTCAATACACAAATTGTTATTTTTTAATAAACTCAACCTCTAGGGCTCTTTTTGTTTAGTAAAAGGTAATAATTTTGTATATTTTGTCATGTCTTACATATATTTAAAAAATAATTAATGCTTTCAAATATTTCTTGCTCAACATTACCGAAAATTTAAGACATATTTTAATAAAATAAGTACTCTTTCTATAATAAATACTCTTTATATTGAGTACAAAGTCCTCATTTTAACTGTAACAATCAGTTCAAGCAATCAACTTTTACTATTAATTTTTATTTTAACGAAAATAGACGAATTTCTTTAAAAAATTAAAGGTAAAAAAAGAAACTTGTTACAAGAATAACGTTTAAAAACAACAAATTTTTAAATTATTGTTAAAATTATAATACTTCAATTTGTCAACAAGAGAAACACAAATATTTTAGAAGCATTTTCATTCTAATGATTAAAATTAATGAATCAAGACTAGTTGTTAGTATCAGCGGATTAATTTTAATCCCAACATAAAAAAATTAAAATTGATTTCAGTACAGTTGCTTGAGTATTTAAATTTCTAAGCTTCAGTTATACATGAAATTTAAGGGTATATAGCACCTTCGAGGTGACCAATAAAGAAATTTTCAAAAACCGTTTTAAAAAATCCATATAGAATGTCAGTCATGTTTTAAATTAAATCATATCGAAGTCTGACGGCAATTATTATCTGAGCAATACGAACCTTAAATATTGACAGGAATTTATAGCCTAAAAATGATGCAATCAATCGGAACTTCGATTGTTTTGGTTTGGATTTCATTTATTAGTTAGTTATTTTATTAATGTTACACTAAGAAAAAGATGGAGGCAATTGGCTCGGATCTCTTAATTTTAAACCAGGGCCGATTGGAGAACACGACACTTAAGTTGGTACTTTCCTTTCCAAACTTTACACGAATTTGGAATGTTTAAATCCTTTGTAAGATCCAATTTGGGCCCCAAAACCTGACTTTGTAGGGGATCCTAATATTCTTCGTTACGCCACTGAATGTGCTATTACACTTTTTTTTGCCATAATAGGCTACATAACGTCATTATCGTTCAAATGGTTAATTGGTACATCACAGCTACTGATGCTACCCATGATGTACTTACCGAAGTGGAAAAAAATACAAAAAAAAATTTTTTAACTACTACAAAAGTATTGTGCCTGTCGCTTTTATGAGTCCTGTACAATCTTATTGCTTATTTTTATCCAAACTAGTAAAAAAGTATTTGGGTGGAAAGATTTAGAATTCAAATGTCTCTTTCAATTCTATAGTTTGGAGTATTGATATTAAAACTTTAAGTTCTTTAAACGGATTCAGTATGATGTAAAATGAAAGAGTAGTGATGTTGTGGTAGATATAGAGAAACTGGTCGTCTAGACATTATAAAACGGATGGGTGTTTTAATTTAGAATTTTTTTTTTTTTGATTTAAGAGTAACAATGTGTGAATAAAGAAAATGGAAATTTAGTTCAGAATTTAAGTATAAAGCCAAGTAGGGCTTTGAGAATCAGAAAATAAGTCATGCAGGAACATTTTGTCATATGAGAACACCATTTAAAGAATAAAAAAAAACGTTAATTAATTTATTTTTTATAAATGATAACTTACATTTTTTAAATATGAATGTTCATTTTCTACTTTTCAAAAAACTTTCTCAGGTTACCAAAAAGCTCCATATGTAAAGTTATAATACATTTTATGCATATTTTACTTTTAAGATGTTTATTTCTTGCACCTCAATTTTGTAAATGGAATGAATAGCTTTTATATAGCACGATAAATAGAACAAAAAATAAAAATCAAAAGCTTAATTTTTTTTAATTAAAAAATACTTACATATAAGATAGATTTAAATTTTGAGGTATACAGAGTAAAAGCCTTCTTCACACATCCTTAATTTTATTTTAGAGAATATAGGTTCTACTCTGCATCCTTAAAAAGTTATGTTGTGAGATATTTTGTTATATTTTAATTGTTTTTGTTTTTATTATTTTTGTGTTAAGTGATATATATATATATTTTTTTATGCTTTTTAAGTATACATTAAGTTTAGAATAAACCCGTTTCAATATTTTCATCTTCGTACATTACTGCACAAATTGTAGTAAAAGTGTCATATTTTGAATAAGCAAAATGTTCAGACTTACGAGAAATAGAAAACGTATGCTAAAATATTCAGCAGGATGAAGGTACTATCTCTCTCGGGTAGCTGGCCACTACGAAAAAATGTTTCTAAACGGAAAAATATATTTGTAGCAGGAGGTAATTAATAGGGTTTTATTTTTTAAAATGGTATACATTTAAAAATCCGATTCCATTCATTATTAATAATATATTCATGTTATTTTTATTCTTATATTAAAAAAGCAATTGCATGTGAGAATATTAAAAGTCGTAATACCATTCACAATTTTTTTTAAAAAAAAGATATATTTCTGCTTATGATTCAAAATTATTTTTATAAGAAATTTTTTTACAAAGTAATTCGTAAGAGTTCATTTCTCTACTGTTTATATCAAGAAGTATTTAATGGCCTCATATATGATGCTGCTTTAACATTTTTAAGAAAATTTCAGATTCTTATAAAAATAGCACTTTTTACTATCTTTCCCCAATAAAAATAGCATTTTTTAAAGAATAATTCGGAAATATTGGCACTTTCAATTTGTTGAATCACTTTAATTTAAGGGAGGCGCACAGTTATATTGATCAATAATTTAAGAAATGAAAGTCTTTTTTTTCTATTCCATGGCAAAAACATACATTTGCATTAATGTGAAGTTAGTTTATTTTCAGAAATATAAGCTTGCATTCGGTAATTAATTTCCATTTATAAAAACAAAGTAATGAAATAAATAGTAATATTCAAATGTGTCCCTTTTTAAAAAAAATAAAATGATAGTTGCTGTCGTTTCCATTTTTTAAATAATCCATATTTTAACTGGCAGTATTTTGTTCTAAAAATAACGCATCCATTTTTCTGTTTTTTAAAGATGTATTTTTGATGCAAGATATTTCACTAAATTTTTAAAATGTGGTTGTTTTAACTCACCAGGGCAATAAGAATTCTTTTAAACAAGCTCAATGAATACATAAATTTTACTGCGTGCAGTTTTAACTTCACAAAACAACTCGGCCGCATCAGAGATATTTACAATGATATTCGGCAAAAACACGCATTATATTTCTTACACAGAAAATAAATAATCATAATTATTTAGAATTGCCATTTCGGAATACGAAATGAAAAATGAATCTGTAATATTATCGTCTGCGTTGAAAAACTAGACTGAGTTTTCGGAAAAATTATGCTGCGTCGCTTTTCAAGTGAGTTACTGCTTGTTAATTTAATCGTCGAGTTTCATTGTAAAGTCAGCTGCTGCCTGAGTTCTCTGAGCGGTGGAATGCTGAGGCTCGCAATCAGCTGCTCATTTGTTTGCATGCGCTCGATTTCCTGACTTCATTAACTTGCTTAACACCTGACTTCGTGTTTCGGGGACATCACGAACCGAAAGCCCTGTCAACAAACGCTTCAGCTGCGTTCATTTGAAGTCGTTAAATCTCATATGAGACGCTTATTTAGTTTTGTGTGTATATGACTTTCGACTGAGTAAATTAAAAGTTGTTTTTAATGAGGAAAATGCTTAGAGCAGTTAATTAGTATTTCAGTGATGCTGATAAGCGGTTAACCTAAAGAGACATGGAACAGAAAATATTGCAAGCTCTTACCAAATTTGTAATAAAATACTTTTATTTAATTAAAATTTGTTAGGTATTAATATTATTCCTTTAAAATAATTATGTTGTAAAATAATGAGAATTAAAAATTAAAAGTGTGAAGTGTGTTAAAAATTTAATAGAGGATGGAATTCTCTGTTCATTTTATCTAAAATTTATGTTTTAATGTTAAAACTTTTTAAACGTATATACCTCATGCTGCAGAGTAATGGCTCCTGGCAATCGCTTAAGAAAGTAATATTTATCATTTTTACATAAGTAGAGTTTAAAAGTTAATACACTTTTACTTAGGAAATTTGTTGGATTTCCAGAATTATCATTTGACTTTATATTGATACAACTTTTGAAATATATTGCAGTTATAAACTTAATACCGAAGTTATATATGGTTATAACAAACCCCATTGTAAATCTATGGTGGAATTTCAATTAAATAACGATAGATTTGTCTAAATCAAAACGGAAATTTGATAAATTCTAAAAAGTCCCCAATACATGTTTACAAAATATTTTGTATTAAATATTATACACTGAATTTCTAATTTAAAAATGCAAAAATTTGTTGTATAAATAAATTTTTTCTTTCAAATGGTATATAAGTATTAGCCATAAGATGTTTTAATTTATACTGTTTTATAGTATTTATTTCAAATTTTATAAGTGATTTTTGGTTTCCATCAAACAATTTAAATAAACAATTTAAGGTTAATATTAGGTTGGGGAAAAATAAATCCATTATTTTTGCATGGAATTCAAGACTTTATTTAACATGTTTCGGATTGTCCGATTTGGTCAAATATGCATCGTTTTGTTGTATTTGTTGCCATTTGAGCTTCAAAAAGCCTCTCTCATAGAAGTCTTGGTCCTTATTGGCGAAAAACTCTATTAATCGATTTTCACGATCTTCTCTTGATTCCCAATTTTTTATCACTCAGGAAGTATTGCAATGCGAGAAAAAGGTGGTAATCGATTGGTGCCAGGTCCGGAATATATGGTGGATGCATTAAAACTTCCCAACCATGCTCCCAGAGTTTCTGGCGAGTTACTACAGACGTGTTTGGCCTGGCGTTGTCCTGATGGGACACAAGACCTCTTTCTTTTGGCCAATTCTGGCCGTTTCCGGTCAATCGCTAGCTTCAAACGATCCAGTTGTTGACAGTAGATATCTGAATTTAATGTTTGGCCTTACGGAAGCAACTCATAATAAATTATTATTTCCACAGTTCGACCAAATACTCAGTAGAACCTTCCTGACCACCAGTCCTGGTTTGGCCACCGTTTGTGCTGCTTCACCGCGCTTTGACCACGATCGTTTACCCACAATATTGTCGTATGTGACCCATTTCTCATACCCATTCACCATCCGTTTAAGAAATGGGTTGATTCCATTTCGTTTGGTCAAGGTTTCGCAGATGGAAATTCAACCCATCATTTTTTTGGTGTTAATTGCTGTGGCATCCAAACATCGAGCTTCTTTTTAAATCCAACTTTGCGCAAATGGTTTAAAACTGTTTTATGGTCAATTTTTAACCGGCATGTCGAATACTAACATGCCGGTCAACTTCGATTATTTCTGGGATTTTTTCGACGACAAGCCTGCCTGTGCGAGGTGCAACTTTTAACATCAAAAATGCCTGAATGGAATCGACGAAACCAAAATTGCACGTAATTAGATGTTACAATATCGGCACCATAAACATTAACGATTTCAGCCGCATGGCTTGCACTTTCACCTTTATCAAAGAAAAACTGTAAAATGTACCGAATTTTCTCTTTGTTGACTTCCATTTTTTTAACACCCTGTAACTCACAACTGAATGGACCAAACAAAAAACAGCAAAATATTTTTTTTAGTGTGAAATGTTACCTTGTGACAATGAGCATAAATCTGAAATTGTCTGATTGATACTTCACGAGATATCGACACTACAGCCATCTACCGAAAAAATAATGGGTTTCTTTTTTCCCAACCTAATATTAATGAAAGGGGTGGAAGATTTTCCTGTGTGTTAAAACGACACAAAACTCTTTAAGATGGGATTATCATACCTACAAAATTTCTTAAATGGAATTGTATTATTTTTTAAAACTATAAAAAACAACAAAGTTTAAAAAGTATAAAGCATTATTAAAAACGATATCACCTAAGATGGGGGAAAATAATTGCGTGGTTTTAATAATTATTCATAGATGTTCGTAATGGTGCAATAAATAACAAAATTGCTACAATATTTATTTGGAATATATTTTTTATTCTCCAATGAATAAAACAAAATAGCAAAATTTTTTTTAAAGTTATTCATGAGATAAATCACTTGTCTATTCTATTTATGAGATTTCCTTTAAGATTACTACCGAAATCATGGGCGTTACTGCCAATATTAATGAAGGGGTGGAAGATTTTACAGTGGTTACACCAACACTCTTAAAACTAGTTTCCACTAACAAAGTTTTTAAATAATTGAAAAACGCCTTAAGAAAAATTTGATGCAGCATTATTAAAAACTACGCCAAAGTGGTGCAAAATAATTCAAAATTATTAAAAAGATGTGAATGGGCAATTAATCATAAAAGAGTAATATTGAGAATGCGAAATATTTAACATTAGGAAAATAAAGTTACCTGAAGATATTTTCTTTTTTTTTTTTTTTTTTTTTTTGCCTAAATAATAGACAGGCCCAAGAACACAATATATTTGTTTCATTTATTGGAACTGAAACACGCCAGTGCTTCAAACCATCATTCAAAATATATATAAAAAAGGATTGACTGCAACAGTAATCACAAAAGTAGAACTATTGAGAATGTGAAATAGTAACATTAAACAAATAAATGCTACTGATTAGAGTTTTCTTTCTTTTTTTGCCTAATAATAACGAAAGCAGAACACAATATATTTGTTTCATTTATTGGAACTGAAACAGATTTCAGAAATTTATTTGAATAATTAAGAGTTAGAATTGCTTATCCACTGTTATCAGATTACTATAAAAGCTGATAAAATTTTATAACCAAATGTATTTTGCATTGTCCATGAAGATGACATTATTCGATATTTAAAAATGCACAATCCAAGCTTTATTTCCCAATGCTCCTCAAAATTATTTTAACATCTCCTGGTCATATTTAGAATGATTCGAACAAAATAAATCAGAAATGTTAAATGAGAAATTGCTGTGTGTGTATTATAACATTTAGTTTTTTTAAGTAAAAAAACCAATTACTTAAAGTTGAGATAATTGAAAAAAATAGAACATAGATGGATGTACTGAAATGGGTGCCATTCTTTGGGCAGGAAACACCACCTGCTAAAGCCAAAGTATCGTACGCATTTTATGTTTGGGCGCGATTGTATACAGACTTGTCCTAGTGTTTTTCTAAAAGTAAATATATAATTTTAGGCATCATGACTTAATTTTTTGTTCCTATTCATTAGAATAAAAAGTTCTATAGATATTACTAGGAAATTAATTTGTTCCGTTTTCATTATTAATCTAATTTTTTTAAAGAAATAAAATTGTTGACAGAATAAAGAGTCTTACGTGATCAATTCTTTTTAAAGATTTGGAACCACGTTGATAGAATAATTTATTTATCCTTGTTACGAAATATTTAATGAAGTTTTCGGGGAAAAATAATGTTGTTGACAAAAACAGCTAAAAAAAAGTTCTGGAAAGATCGATTTCGTAGAATCTGCCATTTTCTATAAATGTACGAATCTTATACTCGATGTGCAATCAATATTGTGTCTAGTATGGGAACATAAAAAACCGTCGGGATCAAGTTACATTTAGGTCAAGATTGTCTTAAAATTAGAAAAGGAAAACTTATATGTATCATGTTGAAGTATTCAATGGATTGTATAAGTTTTCTGTGTGTGTATAGAGATTGGGGTAATAATTTATAACTATGGTTTTCGAAGAAAAGGAGGAAAATATGAATGCAAAAATCTTTTAGAATAAAGAGAAGTTAAGCTATTATTTATGCAAGATAAAGAAATAGAATGAATGAATCGTTTTTGGTGTAAGCGTTTTCGTTTCGTTTGTTCTTTGAATTTGTAATGATTTGGTGGATTTATTTTCTCTCATCATTTTTTATTTATTATTTATTTTATGAAATTGAATATTCTGATACAATGTACAATAATATTTTGTAGAATATGAATGCAGTGAAAATCGTTTAACACGAAACTGAGGGGGTTGAGTTGAGTTGAGTTTGGTGTTTTATGGCGCAAGAGCCAGTTTTGGCTATACTGCTCCAAGCATTCATGGGTCTGTGGTCTGGACGGGAAAAGAAGAAAAGAAGAAATTGGATGACAAGATGGAGGATCGAAAATGGAGAAGGATCACTGGGGTACCCCGGGGTCGTGACACCCGTGTTTACCAAAGATAGTAAACCCCTTGGGAAAATGAAAAGATCACTAGGGTAACTCGGGATTGTGACACTCGTACCCACCTAAAGAAGGTGAGCCCCCTGAGGGGACGAAACTGAGAGTACTGAAATATTTTTTTCGTGTTAAAGGAATTTCATGGTAGAACAATGAAAAAAAAATATATATATATATTTGAAAAATTAAGTTTATTAGAGCATAGTTTAAGAACATAGCTATGTATATATGCACATGTATATAATAAAAATTAATGAAACAAAAACATTTACAAAAATTTAATGAAATTTAATACAAAGTTTTCAAGTTTTTTGAAAAACAAAATATGTGTTGAGTTTTTGGAAAATATTCTGATATTTAACTTTACATTGTCTTTTTTAGTATCAAATTGTCCATAAATTGTTCAATGTCATCCATTTTGTTATTTACTTCACCAATGGAATGGGCTTCTAAATAATTGCGCATTTCATGATATTCCACATTTCGGATATTTTTGTGTTGCATTTGTAAGGGTGAAAACTGCTTAAAAATTGACTGTATCCCGAAGATGTTTCAAAAAGAGTTAGCCTTTTTTCTATGAAACATGGGAAGTCACCTCTCACATTTCACACCCCTCTTAAATCTCGCCTGCGTGACTGGTGTTTTCCGTACTTTGTTCTTTCTCAGAAGGGATATCTTTTCGTGTTAAGCAAATTTCGTTTTGTGGAAAAAGAAAAAAAATGTATGAAAATACGAAGTAGTTTGTTGGGATCGTTGTATTGTTTAGTGCTAGATGATATTTCGTCTTAAGCATTTTCTCGTTAAAAGAATTTCACTGTAATTTCCTTTTTTTAAACTAGATCTTTATTCTAGATATTTATTTCGTGATGTTTTGCATAATTTATTTTCCTAGTTATTATGAAGATATAAATATTGTCATTAAACTTTGGGACATAAAGGTAACTTATTTTGTTCTTGGAGTTATATTCTTTGCATATTTGCAGGAAATTTTGTAAAATCTGCTTCTCAATAGGTCAAAAAAATCCTACAAAATTATAATGATCGGTAACTAAAGCAAAACATTTAAGAAACCAAAACTGATTTTCATTTTGAGCTAAGTTCCGTCCCTTTAATTTCACTTATCTTTAAATTAATTCCATACTTTTTTTAAATAACAGAGGTCAAGAAATAATTTAAGAATTCTTGAGAATTATTTAGAAACAATTATGTATTTATGCGATCCCAAAACCTTCTAAGTAAGATGTTCCATACTGGATAAATTTCTGTAAAATACCCTGGATGAAGAACTCATTTGTTGAAAAGAGAACTAACAATTGAGAACGATATGTGGTCTTGGCATTATTGTTCATGAGAAAGAATTAATCCTTATTGTTTCTGCATGAAATAATAACAACGGGGTCTGAACTCTAAACTGTATATCTCTGTAACTTTAGTGATTCACCCCTATTTATATACTAGTTGGAACGGAAATTGACAGATGCCAACTCACATCATGATTCCGTGTTCCCAAATCGGACATTTCTGGAAACAAAGGCAGGATTATTCCTATTATTCAAGTTGTCTTCAGATTATAAGCAGCCTGTTGTCAGGTTGTATACTTAAAGTGGGATTTATCCATGCTTTACGTTGCTTTATTTATCTTATTCCTAAATGGGATGGTACTGTGTCCACCTTCAAAGGGTAGTACGATGAAATGCTGCTAACGAAACACAAATGCAGTATTGAGAATGCGTAGAATCCTGCACAACGGAATTGGTTTCGAACAACTTGAATGGAGATTCTAGTGACAGTAGGCCTTTGAATGTGGTTTTATAATAAAGTGCTGTTCATACTGCTATTTTCTTTGGTACTTTGTGTTAAACACTTATCTTTCCTTTTACGTTGTTGCACGCCTTCATCTTCAACTTGAATATCAAATAAAGTTTTCAATTCTAATGTTTAAAAATGACGTTATTAGGACTTCGCTAAAACAGAACGCGTTTAACTATCCGTTGAACAGTTGATAATCTCTCTTACGCTACCGATCCAACTAGGACATGTTAAATATCGCATTTACTATCACAATGAACTCAACGCAAGTCAATTTTTCCTAATTTGCTCTTGAATAAAAAATTTAAATCACCTTCAAGACTTTTTTTCAAAGAAGATTAAGTTTCTTACACATTACAGACACAAACTTTATATTATTTTATACTAAAGTCGTTAAACAAGATAATATTTTCATTTTCAATCACATTTGTTTCATGTTTGCCAAACAGATAATGAATTTTATGGTAGTTTTGTACCGAATTCATATTGTCTCGTTATTTGGAGAAATACGGCAATTTTGTTGTTATATATTTGAAAAAATATTATCAGATTAATAATACAAATTGAACTGGATAACTTATTAATTTAAATAGTTTTTTGTTGACATTGTTGATTTTATTGTTTTGAGTTGTTGTAAAATAGCCAATTTAATTTTTTTATTTGTGTTTGTTATGTTAAATCATCTATATAAATACAATTATATAAGTAAATGTAAGCGTTGTTTACTGATTATTTATATAAATTTAACTTTTTCAATGGAAAAAGTTATAGGTATAGTACAGAATCCTGTTATTTTCCTGCCTAAAAATAACTTTCATCGATTTGCCTCATTTATCTTCGAATTATTTTATAATCTTATTCCCCAAAATAAAGATCAGAGTAAAGAGGGTTCCTATACGGCAAATTGAACTTTATCTCGTTGACTATATGTGGTATGTTGAGACGAAGGCTGATGATGGAGTTTTGTTGATAGATTAAAATTTCATTCTAGTAATATATCTGCGGGTTTTGGTGAACCACAAGATATGCTTTCAACAATTGCTATATAATGTTACAAGGATAAGTTAATTCTAATTATCAAAAAAGCACCTGTCAGTTCACGGCATGCGAAGCGCCATCTGTGTAATTAAGAGTTGAGTTGTGTTATTGTGTCTATAAAAACGAATGTATGAACTGTGTTTGTGCAAGCCCAATTGCGCTGCCTTTACCGGCGCATGCCCAGCAATTCTAATGTGAATGTAAAAAGTATTGTGAGTAAAAAAATAAATATCAGTCCACAAGAAACTGCGTTGTGATTGTGTCATGAGTATCGACTAAGAGAGAACCATAAAAATGGACAGTGTTTGCAGCAATAAAGTGTTATTGTGCTAGAGATTCGTGAGTTCACTGCTTAAGTGTTGGAGTTCGACAGCCCCAATTCTTATTTGGAATGTTCAATAAAAAATAGTTATTTATAGAAAACCTATGAGAAAATTAAATTATGAGCCCAAATCAAATATTCCGATCAAATAATTTTGCAATTCTAGCATGATCTGTTTTACTTGAATTATTCCCAAGTTTTATTTTACATCATTCTATATCTCTAATTAGGAAGCTCCAATGTTGAAAAATGTTCCAAAATTATGGATAAAATACAAACATTACATATCAGACGTACATTTATTGTTTATTACATATTATTTTATGTTTTCAATATAAAGTGATTATGATTAATTTCTTTAATTTTTACGAAAGTTAATTTTTAATTCATAATATCATAAGTAACCATTTTGTGAAACTCTCATGATTTGTTTCAAAATTTAAACAATACTTTTGAAAATTTACTCAGTCATGCACTAATAAATTCATTACGTCAAATCAATACATTGAATTTCTCAATAGAAATTTCATCTTCCAAACGATGAAATATACAATTATTGACATAAAAATGCAAATAAACTATTACAAGTTAGATAACTCTTAAATATCCCACTTGCCTAAAGCTGTTTTCCAGCTACTAAGTACAACATCATGGAATAATGACATTACAGGATTGATTATTTTTAAGTGGTAAAGCAATAAAATTCTTGTCTTCGGCTGTTTGTTCAAGCATGAAGATTGGAAAGCCATTTATTACGTTTACTAAACTTTTAATTAATTAAAATACGTACTGGATGTTTGAGTCGAGGGACGTTTAGAGGAAACAGAACTATTTTGCAACTATCTGCTCCATCAAAATTATACTTTACTGTATAAACTGAAGCCCCTTTCTTATTTTACAGTCGATTCGATAAATTACAGCTCTCCTACAACTTATTTGTATAATTCTGTTTCTGTAATAGTACTAAATAATAAGTTGGATAGGACTTGTATGATGTGATAAAACAAATGAATAGATACTGTTAAAGAAGCTTTAAAATTGAAGCTTTTAAGCTAATTCTAATATTTGCAATTTAATAATTACAATGTGATCTAGATAAGTCAAAGCACATTTTATAAGTCGAAATTTTACTTTATTTGGTGGAATTCTACTGCTTTCGTCATTTTAACGATTAAAGTGAGGTAAATGTTCTTTTTAAGTATAAGAAGCTAAAAATTTTGTTGCATCAATATTTTTTGCAGTGATAGATTTAATTATCCGTATAACAGTTGAAAATTTTGATACAAATAACAAAGGAAAAAAGAATAAAATTAAAAATTGAGAGTTAAAACTAGGTCAACCCTTTTCCATGTTTAATTAATTAATTTCAAAGAGAACGATTGGAGCTTTTCAATAAATTTCCTATTTGATATTCCAAAGTCAAAGTATTGTTTAGGAAAGATTTCAATATCCTAAGGCTTTTTGATGTAATTTAAAAAAAATCTGTTCCTATCGATCTTTTTTAAAAATTTTAGGACTAAATTTTATACCATTGATTTTAAAGCAATCTATAACTAAAACAATATTTAATTTGACTTAATTCTAATGATTCATATGACTTATATTTGTTTTTCAATACACATATATGTAATCGATATTATTAAACAACTATCTATATAATTATAGAAATCCTGAGGTATATTTAACGTAATTAAACGAATAGCTCTGAAAAACATAGTTCGGAACTCCAAGATAGAATATACTTCTGAATGAAGTTTTAGAGAAGAGAAAAAGCATTTAAAAACTGCAAAATATATCTATAAGTTTTTAAATATATTTTACACACTCGTGCTTTTTATCGCTTCTGCTTAAGACATCTGTTGGCGTAATGCATTTGTGTACTTCCGCATTTGAAAATCTCATTTTAAAATTATTTTTTAGGGTGAAATCAGCTTCGTTTTCTTTTATTCCAGTTTAAATAGTTAGACTTCCCAATTTGGGTTATTTTTATATTATTATAACTTATTTTATTAAGATTTTCAATGTTTTAAAGTCATCCCACGCTTGACTTGAAACCGGGATGAGCCATTCTTGTTAAGGAAATATTTTTGTTCGTTCTTATTTGTTTCAAAAATACTACATAAATGTTATTAATTTTCAATATGTAACAACATTTTGGAATATTTTTTCTTAAAATCTAAAAATTTATAGCTTGCAGAATATTTTTTCGTCTTGTATATTGTCTGGAAGTGTCTGAAGAAAGCGAGACTTGTTTTTGTAAAGACTTTTTTCTGGTAATTCGATGGGAAAAGGCTAAAATGTGTTATTCTTTGATACTTTATTGCTCAAGGATTGAAAATTTCCACTAAAATTGTTTTCATAGAACATTACTCTTCTTGCTGTTTTAACTCTTTAATATTTGGCTTATCGATATAAATGTCTCACGTCTTAGAACTTCTTCAAATAAGAAGGAAAAATTTGATGTAGTAGCCTCAGTAAAAATAACTTATTTTAAAATCATTTGAATATCTTTGACTGGAAATTCAATCATGCATTAAGAAACTGAAATAAATTCTATGACCATATAACATTAAAAAAGTAAAAAAAAAGTTTACCATTTTATTTTATAGCCATCTTGTTTGTCAAACATCAATCGAATAATAAATAACATTTTACTCATGGTTCGATTGTTCAAGGACTTGCAACATAAAGAATTCTCTCAGCATTTTTTTCTTCCACTGCTGCCAAACCGCTCTGAAAGTGATTGTTTACGTACTGCCAAGTGCACGGCCTCCGTCGAATTTGTCAAGCAAATCCTGGAATGAAATTCCGGGCACAAGATTTGATGCTCTTCGAAACGGAAAGACGCCCTTTAGCCGTTCCTTTCCTGTACTGAGGAGATTTCATCCGTGAAATAATCCTCCAGGATAAAGAGAAGAAGCTGGAGGGAGATATAAGTAAAGACACCCTTCCCAACTAGATAGATTTTTTTTATGCCACGTATATGGTGTATCCATGAATCGTAGACGACATGGCATAAAAGGAAGATTTCGGATTCGATGATGTTTTATTTCCCATGGGAGTTTAATACCAGTTGTTAAGATATATTTTCTAGGGTAGGCTATGCCAATATCGAAAAGGAACTCACATTCGCAGAAAATTGTTTATTTACGTAGTTGATAATAGACTTAGGCTCAGAAAGGTAATGGTCTTGCATGGCTTAAAGAAAACCAATGCGAAGCATGAAATTATTTAGTTTCTGATAATCTTAGGCCATTGAAATGTTGACAATATTATAAGCGTGCATTTAAACTATTAAATTATTTTGTTTAAAAATATTTCTTTTTAATTTTTTTAATTTTTTCACAGATTAAAGAAATTCTATGCTTAAATGTTGGTGATGAATAAATATGTAAGGAGGTTATTTTTTAATCCGAAAGCATGTTTTTTTGTGGAGCGATTTAATAATATCAGGAATTGTTTCTATTTATTAATTTATTACTGGTGGTAAAATTTTATAATAAAAAGTAATACCACATGCCTTACGCGAACCCGGAGATACGCGATTTTCAAATCTCATTGATTCATTTTTTTGTTTGAGCGCCCATCAATTCGATTACTCACCCCCTCTTCCTGTTTAGGAAGTTTAGTAATTAAAGAAATTATCGCTCTTGTGTAAGGCTAATAAATTTGGAAGTAGATAGCAATGACGTTCAAGAACTGTTGGACTCCCACAATTAAGAGCATAGAGAAATACATAAGGAAGAGAAAGACATTGAAGATCTTGAGCCTTTAGATCCAGTTCTACCAGAAGATAAAACGATGGTTGGAAATTTGACCAAAGGCGTTAGTTTGATTGAAAAAGGCACACACACACACACACTTTAGAAAATATAGATCCCAACAAAGAGTGTAATTTTTTTTAAAAAAATTGACAAATTTATTTTTATGATTTTATTTTATATTACACCTTATTAGCTTTATAAAATTATCAGGTTTTTTATTTTTCATTCACTAGAACGAAAACTACAAGCGTTTTAGTAAAAGCCGATGCAATAACTTTACACAAGTTGTTAAACTTTAAAATGCATTTTATTCGAATTGTGTTTTTTTCGAAAAGTTCAAACGGGGACAGCGATTGCTCAAAAAGTTTTTAAAATAATTCGCTGAAATTTTGTGTGTATGTTTTGTATAACAGTAGAAGTTTTTTAACTTTCAGATTTATCAATCACTGTTTTATAAGAAAATTTACAGTTCTTTATGTGAATATAATCACTGTTTTTCTCTTAAAGCAATTTCGTATAATAACCAAGATAAAGTGCTCTAGTTTTTGTAAAAATTAAAACATCTCTTATCCGGAAGGTCATTTCAAATAGGAAAAGCAAAGTAATACATCAAAATTGAAAAATTGAGAATTGGTTCATTTACTATTTGTACAGAGTGTGCTCCGTTTATGTAATTTTTTGTCAACTTTTACCCATTTTAGTAGTAATAGTTTATTTTTCTCTTCTTAATTTTAGCCTTTTTTTCTTAAAATGTACTAAATAATTCTAAAAACCACAAAAAAAATCTCCATATCTCCATTTTCTTAAAAAAAAAGTTGTCGCAAGTAGTCGGATACTTTAAGAGAAATTTTTGCGGGAGAAAAAAGACTTTGAGCCCAGCAGACTACTTTGTTGGATTTTATGATACCTCCTACATCAAAATATAACTTCGGCTTGCGATTTTCTTTTTTGCGTTGTCTAAGATTTTATTAAACTTTTTTCAAAATTATTATTTTCTTCCGTCTCCGGCGCCAACTAAAAATAATTTATATGTATTTAAAGAGAAATTATACCACGACTTACGTTTTTATCACTCAGTCCCGCTCATCGCGTAAGTTCAGATAATACTGTAAAAGAGATTATCTCCCTTTTTTATGTATCTAAATTCATGTTTATATGTTTAATCGTAGTTTCCTTTGAATATTCTACCTTAAATATGAGCTCTGATAATTTTATACGTGAAATCATATTTCTTTCTTCAAATGGGATTTTAAAACAATGATTAAATTCAAAAACAAGTAATATATAAAAAATTTAAGTCAATTTCTACTTAGATCAACAAAGAAAATTTTTATTTTAGCTACTTCTTATTAAATAGCTACAATTAATATAAATATGTATGTATGACAGAATCACAACATTAAGTGGTAATTAATTTTTATTAATTATCATTAAAGTATCGTATTGTTATACAAAACAAACGTGTATATAAAATTTCTGTTCAACTGAATGCTTTAAAACGTGAGAAAAAAACCTTTTTAAGTTTTGACACAATTCGCCAAAAGGGTCGCTAAGTCACCAGAAATGATGCCAACGTGGATGTATTTGTAATTCTTTAAATAATTAGTTGTAATAAATTAATTTTTATTAAATATAATTAAATTATTGTATTGTCGTCCAAAATAATTATGTATATAAAATTTCAGCTCAATTCAGCGCTTTAAAGTGTATTTTATTAACGATTGAAAATTCCACCAAGATAAATAATAAATATATATATATATATATATATATATATAGAGAGAGAGAGAGAGAAAGTGTGAGCTATATATGTATATATATAATAGTAGGAATTGAATTACGACAGGGAGTGATTTACAGATATTTAACATGTGTGCTGTAAGTTGATCAAGTCATTCTTAGAAATGTTATATATGTACTCAAATGTTTCTTAAAAAATAATTTTAAAAAATTCTAAAAATTAAAAGAAGCTCTTTGTAACTGAAGAATAATTAAAGGATTAAGTCCCTCAAACTAAATTGCACTTTTGAGTTGTTACAGACTATTTTTCTTCATTGGATGTCATGATAATATAACTACATTTGTTATAGTTTAGTAATTTTAGAAGGTATAAAAATATTTTTCTCTACGTGAAATATCTCCAAATATATGTAAGGGTATAAACTTAAAAGGATTGATATTTAAGTATGATATATTAAATATATAGGCATTATATAAATAACCCACCCTCACCAGAAAATATTTCTAAGCAAGACAAATATGTACGCCCTCGTCAGAGACAAAGATTTTTATTAATAATAAAAATTAATATAAAATGAATTCACACATTAAGTACAGAAAATGATTTTTATGCACGAAAACAATTTTGGAACAGAATGTCCAAATATAATTAAAAGAAAACTACTGTAAAAACATTATCTGCACTATCAGTTTCCTACGATTATATGATTATTTTAGTAAAAATTTTACTATAGCTTTCCTCAAACAATACTGTTCATTTTAATAAAGGTCTTTCATTGTTTTTCAATTCCTACTATTAGCTCACACTCTACATATTTATTTATCTTCGTGTAATTTTCAATCGTTAATAAAATACAGTTTATAGCGTTCAATTGAGCTGAAATTTTATATACATGATTATTTTGAGTGATAATTCAGTAATTTAATTATAATTAATAAAAATTAATTGATTAAAACTGATTATTCAAAGAATTACAAATACAGCCACGTTGGAATCATTTTTTTTTTGACTTAGCGACCATTTTGGCGACTTGTGTCAAAGCATAAAAATGTTTTTTTCTCACATTTTAGAGCGCTCGTTTGAGCTGCGATTTTCTATACACTATTGTTTTGGGTAAAAATACAATAATTTAATACTAATTAATTAAAATTAGTTGACTGAAACTAATTATTTAAAGAATTACAGATACAGACACGTTTCTGTTTTAGCGACTTGGGTCAAAACTTTAAAAGATTTTTTTTCTCACATTTTAAAGCATTCAACTGAACTGAAATTTTATATACACAATTGTTTTGGATGACAATACGATACTTTAATGATAATTAGTAAAAATTAATTACCACTTAATGTTGTGATTCTGTCATATGTATATACCTATTTGTATTATAATTGTAACTATTTAATAAAAAGTAGCAAAAATAAAATTTTTCTTTGTTGATCTAAGTAGGAATTGAGACTTAATTTTTTTTTATATATTACTTGCTTTAAAATTTTTTTTATAAGCAGATATAAATTATAATTTTTGTGTTCTCAAATGTATATAGTCCTAATACAAAATTTATATATTATTTAAGGTATATAAAAACAATATCTCCTACATTCGATGTATCAGCAAATATGAAATAAATATCATAATTACCAAACAGTATCGAAGACATTTTTTTATTTTAATAAAATAATATGTAATATTTTTTACATTTCTTATATGTGTGTTATATATTTTGGAGGTTTTTACTTCTCGATAAAAATCTTTAGGGATGTATGAGTACCACAGACAAGCTAACCTTTAAACTTTTTAATAATTTGACGTTGTGCTTGAACACTTTAATTATAGCTGACTGCTTTAAATAAATTTTATCTGGGAAAGAGAGAAAAATAGCTGATTTAATTAAATAATGTAGTACCCATTTTTTCTAGTTAATTGTAGTAAAATCTTTTCTTCATATATGAAAAAATTGAAAAGAAATCTGCCTAATAAATTATAATCTAAAATGTACGAGATACAATGTTTCAAAACAACCAAAAAAGTAGTATTTCAAAACTCATTTAGCTTAAAAGGTGATCTAATAAAAGAAAAGGAATAAAGAGTTTTCAAACGTCCGATGATCTTTAAAACTTTATAATTATGAACTCTGGAGAATAAGCTTTTGAGCCCCTATTTAAAGGAGCTTGAGGTGAAAGTATCAAAAAACAAAACATTTGTTTCACACATCATTGTTATACTAAGTTAAAAATTTTAGATATTAATTTAAAAGTAATATAAAAAAATTAAGTCCGTTCCTACTTTAAATGGATGAATAGAAAGTATTTTATCAACGATTGAAAATTTGAAGATATATATATATATATATAAATGGAGAGAGTGAGCTAATAGTAGGAATTGAAAAAGAGTATGTAATTTGTCTGTATTGTTGTAACAATGCACACCCGGTTTGGCTGAAAAACCGGTTTTCCATGCCAACGTTTGTCATTGTTTTAACAGTTACGTTGTTACAACAATGGAAGACAAATATAAGTTGGTATCGAAAACCGGTAATTAATTTAATTAAATTTAATTAATGAATTAATATTTAAAAAACTGTACAAACATCAAGTGTCATCCAATACAAGTTTAAAAAAATTCATTTGAACTTGACTGGATGTGAATAGAAGGTATTTTATTAACGATTGAAAATTTGAGCAAGATAAATATATTTATATAGAGAGTGAGCTAATAGTAGGAATTGAACGAAAAAGTTCGTCTGAAGAATAGCTTATGAAAACGAATATTCAAAGGCTGAATTATAGTTTCATCTAATAATATGTATATATTTGGTTAACTTAATTCATAGCTAAATTTTTTTCTGTATATAGTGTAACATTATAATTATATATACAGTGGGCATTCTTGAGGGAATTTATAAGCACATTATGTAAGAAATTTTGTTATAGTATACGCCCCTTTGGTATTAGGAAAACTTGTATAGAAATGGAATGATTACTTCAGAAATTTTTAGAACTTTATTAATTACAGTTAAACGATTAACTGTTACATTTTACTTTTAAACTTTGTACATTTTTATAAATTTCATAAATGTATTTAGATTTTAATAAAATGAAGAAAAGTCACTTTTTATTTGTATTTAACACGCACTGTTACGAAACAATTTTCAAATTTAAAATAAAAAGAGTACTAAAATGGAAAAAAAACTTCTGTTTAGTTGATTAAACGGATGCTGCACTTTTTTTTCATTGTATCGAATACTATTCCCTTGACACAGAACATTTTTTGTAAGCATTTTTCCTAGGGCTATTTATTATCATTTTTTTTCCTTTTCGAAATTCTGAAATTCTTTTTTTAATTCTCTGGAATGTGATTTTTCTTTTTCTTTTTATACGATGTCTTCTCAATGTTTTTTCCTTCTGATTCTAATTATAGAGCATTATAAATTGCCTTCTTTTGCTTCTGTACACATGAATGAATGCATTAAAATTTAATAGCAAATTGTCGTTATTCACTTCGATGTAGTTTGGCTGTAACATCGATCATCTAAATTAACAAATGACACTTTCGACCGAGAAAAATTAATAATCTTTACTATTATCTCTTTATATATTCAATTTAATTTCTTTTTACATTTTAAATATTTCTTTGTCCCTTTTATATATTCAGTATGTTCCTAATTTTAAATGTCCTTTGATATTTAAATTTCTCCATAATCATAACGCTATATTTAATACTTTTTTTTCCTATGTTATTTAACTTCATAAAAAAATGTTTTAATATTTTTTTAACAAATATGTACTGATATAGTTCTGATCAAAAAATTTATTTTTATAGAAAAATGTAGCTCTGAAATACTTTCCAATTGATTTGGATTTTAAATAAAAAAAAAAATCTTCGTACTTATGTTGGGTTACATTATCTCTTATCCTCCCATGTTTCAAAAATGAGGTAGAATTAATCATTTTGGTTGAATATATATAAAATTTTATGTTTTGAAATTTTATTAATATAATATTTTAAATATCTTTTGAAGACCATATGAAATATTTAATGCTGAACTTTTTTTTTTGCAATTTATATTATTAATACTTTTTTGCAAAAAAATTCAGAATAATGTCAAAGTTTATTTTTTCTATGTATTTTTTATCAGACTTTAAATAAACTTCTGCGTTACTTATTCTGTAAATCTTTCGTTTTTTCCAGTAATGGAATAAAAGGCAGCATTACAATATATCTATATATTACTGTTGAAAAATCACTTATTACAGTGGACAAGATAGACATTTAAACTTTCTAAGTAAATTGCTGAATAAATTATTAATTAAAAAATTTCTTTTAATAATTTATATTGATAAATCCTAATTAAATAGTTTCCATATGATTCTCCACTGAAAGACTACGCGTTATGACCACCTCATCAATATCTCATCTAACTACCCTTTATCTTAAACACAGCATGGATGTGTTGATAGGTCATTTGTGAAATTTGAATCATGCAAGAAGAATAACACTTTATAATAGTGGGAGATCGGATAGTTGTGGACTTACGTGTGTCCGATGACACAACATCACTCCACAAATACTTTATAAGATTGAGATATGTGGAGTGTTTGGCTCAATTCAAAAAGTAAAATCTTGTTATCCATATAACCCTGTTCAATATCAGCACTATGAAAAAGCGCAGCGTTCATTATTATTGGAATGAAACATCATTAAAAGAAGTAACGATGTTTTGGTATGATTTCGGATTAATACGTTCTTGCACCAGACATAAATATATCAAAGCATGCCAGGAAAACATTCCTGAAACATATCCCTTTGCTCCCGTTATCAGGAAGTGTTATTATTATGCATTTAGGGTCCATACTGTTCTCAATTTTGCAAATTTCTCCTTCACACATCTGCTTGATATCATTTAAAACCGAATTCAACGGATCATATTATTTTTTCAATTGTCCACCTTCAATTCTTGTCAGTGGCGTATAGAAGAAGGGGTCCACCGCTCCGGATCCCACCGTAGCCCTTGACTTTTTTTGATCGATGATAATCCTATGTAAATAATACGTAAAATTTAATTATGTATTTGCTATTAAAAGTTTATTTTATTAATTAATGCCAATTATTAATTCCATAATACATTTTTTATTGCTTTTTGCTCCCAAAATGGACAAAATCAAAAGAATATGTTTTGCGGCGTTTTGAGGTATGGTATGAGAATGCAGGACTTTTTCAACTCTGGACCCTTGAAAATTTTTTTTTGTGCGCCACTAATTCATGTAATCCTACGCGAATTTGAGACATTCTATCTTGCAGAAGCGATGTTTCCCCTGTTCTTTGGCTCCCACAACCCACACGATGCATAAAAAAGCGAACCCTACTTTCAGAGATGCTTTGAGACGATTCTTGTTTTTGATCGGTTGGTATTTGTTGCTCTTTTACCGTTATCTGTTTTCCCTAATTCCTGAAAATTTTCGTTCCATCTGACCATTCACCTTTCAGTGATGACCAGAAATTTCCCGTTCATACCCAGTCTTTTGCTTGAAATTCCAATGTTGATACACTTTTGCTACAGCTATTCGTGAACATTCACACTACGATGGACATGCTGAAACTTGATCCATGCATTCGAGCTTCTCCTATCATCCCACGTTCATGATTTCGTGCGTGTCATGAGTTCTGCCCAATACCACTGTAGACCCATCGTGTAGGGGAGCGATGCAGGATAAATCTGTCGAGAGCTCAAAAGTCCTGTCATTGATGTGGTAGTTAGGAGAGGGGGGTGCTAGCTGTGTTGTCATCCTAGTCACTTGACCATGGTTCAAAATTATGAGGTCCGTCGTCAAACGCTCTCGAGTAACTTAACAGTGTCATGTTGATATTCACTCCCTCACCAACGTTCAGGATGCATCAGATCATATTCCATTTTATATACGTGTATTTATAAGAAGTTCACCTTAACTACAGTCTCAAGAGAGAAGCTTCTATTTATACTAAAACAGCCTTCTAGTGCCGTGACGTAAAACTGTCAAAATATCATAGTAAAGAACTTCATAATGTACAGTGTTTCTCAAACTGTGGGGCACGTCCCTTAGGGGGGGGAGTGATAACTCTACCAGGGAAGCGCGAGCATATTTAAAAGTCGAAAATAAAAGATTATTTAAAAAAAAATATTAATTTGCTGAAAGTAAACAATCAAAATACATTCTGACATAATAAGCAATGAATACACATTTACATTGATATAATACACTTATAAATGTATCAGTACTGTACAATGTATTTTATATAATTAATTTAACAATACTAAGTTAAGAACAAGTTTAATAATTATCATTGACCCCATGGGCGTATCATATATAAAATTGTATACAAAAATTAACACTTATCTTGATAATTTGTACGGTTTATAATTTATCCCTTAACTACCGATTAATAGATTTGTGATTCGCTCCCCAGTGCCATCGTTTTCTACGCAGGCGTGCATATGTGATGTATTGCGGGAGGGGAGGGGGAGGAAAGAAAATAAATAAATAAGCAAATCCTTCGGAAACTATTGAAATTAATATTAATGATTGATTATTTAGCAATATTAAATGATAATTTCCTTCAAAAAGCATTTTTATATATAAGCATAAATTAAAACATTAAGACCTGTTACAGAATTTTGAAACTTCTTAAGCCATTTTTTTCTTTGCTTTCACAACTGTAATACTGAGATTCTATTATGAGCTGAAATTGTTTACCAAAATCCAGTTCTAAAATGTTTAGTTTACAAAGATAAATAGTCGGACTGAATAAAAGTAAAACCTGTCAGCATATTTTTAAATTCTTATCTTAAGAAATTTTCACACATAATATTCACATTCAATTTTCACATCATTCTTTTACAGAAAATATAAAATATTTTTCTGACACCAAAATTTGAATTTTTTATTAAACACTTAAGGTTTTTATAGTTTTCATTTTACCGAAGATTATGTAAGGTTTTTAAGCTGAGGTAAATCTATTGTCTGAAAATGTAAATAAAATTTCCCAGTCTTTTACAATATCTTAAGAAATTCAAAAACATCAAAAGTCCACAGTCCATAACAGGATTAGATGACTACGGCATCTTACGTTTTTTACTTACTTTTTGTTTATAAAGATTCTTAAAGCCTTTCGCTTTCAAAACATCTTGAGAGAAAATTAGTTTTAGAAAGGCTAACTGGATCAGAGACACTTAAATAGTTGAGTAGCTTCTTTTTCGGAACGAAATATTGTAAAAGGAAGATTTGAAAATGCCAATGTTGACTGAAATTCATTTTTTCTCAAGCTATAAATATATTTTAGCAGGTCAGGATAGATTATTTGTATGGTATACATAAAGTTACAGATCTATCGCGTTATGAAATATTCGTAAGATATGGAAGTATAAAAAAGGTGGAAAACTTAAGTATTGTAGATTCTAAAGTAATTCAAAATGTTTTCGTATAAAGTAGCTGAACCGATTCCCACTAGTTATACTAATTCTAAAGGTAACGTAGAAATCTGTAAATAAACATATAAAAATCAATTTTTATTATAAAGTAATATGTTCTATAGCAGAGATGGCGAACCAGTGGTACGCGGCCATCAATGGCACGCAACTCAATATTTTGGGCACGCCAGCGATCAAAAGGTTTTGCATTTTATTTCAAAATAAAAGACTCACTACGAAATATTACAAAAAGCGCGAGTGATCGGTCATGGGGCAGCAGAACACTTGTTTGTTATTGTCTCTTAGTTATGTCTTGACTACAGTTATTTATGATGTAAAATTTGTCTACGCAAAGCATAGTCAATCTCGTCGACACAACTGTATTTTAAGGTTTATTTGTGTTACATTTACGATTTTTAACTGGTATTTAACATGGCTAGTTCAGTAAAAGATCAAAAAGTGCAAGTTAGTAAATTCAACAGAAAACTTCAAACTTAATGAATCTAGAAACATGGCATGTGATTAGAAAAGGCGACAAAGTGGTGTGTTTTTATGTTCTGGAACCGTGGTATGCAGAACATCGTCTGTCAAGGGCATTTTGAGACAAATAAAAAATCTTCTTGTGAAAAAAGTGAACCACAGCAAAAATAATTAATTAATTAGAAACCATTTGGCAGATGACTCCAATTCATGCATTCTGCTAAAAGTATGCATTTCTAAAAGCATTCTACTAAAAGTAACATCTTACCATCCTAATATGTTATTTGTCATCCAATCTGCTGCAACAGAAATCACACTAATGTTTACTTTAATTTTAATTACACGTATAACTAAAACATTTACAACTATACAATACACAAAAGGTATTTTTGCGTAGCGAATAAAGAGTTTTGTGTTGTTAGTATTTAGTTTTATTATTTTCCCAAAACTATCACAAGTCAGAATTATTGGACGCACGTCTATACCTCATTAAACGTTTCTTTACAAAAATGGCACGTTGATCCATAAAGGTTCGGTACCCCTGTTCTATAGAATCTAATAGTTTTGTTAAAGTATTCTTTTGTGTGGTTTATATACATAGTCAGATAATTAAAATAGCATCGAATTCGCCAATTCATAATTCTGAGACTCGCCACCATAGATATATTTAAATCAACATGCTTTATAAAACCATCTAATTAAATTCAATCACCTTCAGCGAAAATGTATTCGTACCTATTTCAATAAAAATCCTCTAAATCTGTTGATGTAATTTCTTCCAAAATATTTATCTTGTCATGGACATCGTAAAACATCTTTTAAAAAAAGAACTGATGAAGGAATACAAACAATAACTTTCTAATATTTTCCGTTTTCTAGTATAACTTGTAATTAAAAATAATATTCTGAAAAAAGTTATTCACACAATTTTTTATATGAATATACATTATTTTTATGTTTATTACTTTTAAGATTAACTCACAAATATAGCTAATGTGTTGTACTAAAGTTGCCATTATACTAACATGCTTTAAAATGTATTTCAATGAAATCTTTTTGGAAGGACGTAAGTTTTATTCTGTGAATTTTGTTTTTTATTTTTCTCTTCAATTCTAAAATTTTTTTTGCAACAATCGGAATACAATGAAAATTACATCTAAAAGAGCAAAGAATGTTAAGAACTCTCAGCAATATTAAATTTTTACTCTGACTTTTAAAATATTTTTATATTTATTTTAATGTTTCAGGTGAAATTTATATACCTTTAAAAATGTTCCAATATGAAAGGAAAAAGATATCGTAATAGAAATTGTTTTCATTGCATACATGTTATTTCTGTTATATCTTGATTACATCCAAAAGCCATCGTAAGAAACATTTATTTTGATTGATGCCACAATATAAAATGCTTCAAAAGGTATTGGCAAACAACCTCGTTAATTCAAAGCCTAAGCAGATGACAAGATCAACTCTGAAGTTGATATATTATCTTTATTTATAAACCATAACATTTAAAGACTTCAAGGTCTAGTAGAATTTAACAAAAGAAAAACTAATTATACTCTATACAAGTCTATAGAACGTATGACTCACAGCTAGAATTCTACCAGTAGGACTACCTCTTAAGTATTTTGCCAAATTTTAAACTCCAAGACCAGCGGTTCTTAAACTTTCGATCCTTGTTGACCCCCTTTACGTAGCAGATTGACATCGTGGACCTTCAAGATTTTAAGCACGCCTCCCTGACTTCTAACACATGGTTGAGTGATTTAAAGATTAATCAATAATACTAAGACTGCCTTTGCTACTAATACAGACTTTTTAACACTTCTTTTCCTATAAGGAAACAGTAAACATCTAATTAAGATGTTGTAGTAATGGCTATGTAGTTACAAAAAAAATTATCATTTAACTTTTCCGCGAGCCACCATTCAAGAGTCTGTAAAAGAGGAAAATTTTATTAAATGACACCTTTTCGTGGATCTCTAGAAAGGCACTGAGACCACAACGTGTCTGCGGACCACAATTTAAGAACCGCTGTCCTAGATGATTTAAAGATAATACAGCAGAAAAACATAAGCGTGACTTAAACAAAAATATAAAAACATAGTTTGTATAAGTCAATTCCTACTTAGATCAACAACGAAAAATTTTATTTTAGCTACTTTTTATTAAATAGTTACAATTTTTATAAATATGTATATACATAAGACAGAATCCCAAAAATTTAAATGGTAATCAGTTTTTTTTAAATTTTTATTAAAGTATCATTATCCTTTAATTTTAGTCCAACTGAATCTTTAACACGTGAGAAAAAAAAAAATTTTCAAGTTTTGACACCCAAATCCCAAAGGGTCGCTAAGTCGCCAACGTGGCTGTTTTTGTAATTTTTTTTAAAAATTAGTTTTAATCCATTAATTTTATTAATTTTAGTTAAAAATTTTTGTATTGTCATCCAAAAAAGATCCTGTATAAAATTTCATAATTCAAGCCCCTTTTAAAAAGTATTTTATTAACGATTGAAAAATTTCCCCCAAGATAAATAAATAATATACAAATATATAAAAAAATAAATATACAAAATATAAATAAATAAATAAAAATGCAAATATATAAATAAATAAATACATAAGACGGGATAATAGTAGGGAAATTAAAAAAAGAAAATTTCCCAATTTCCCTTTTAAGAAAAAAAAAAAATCCCCCCTGAAAATCCAGATCAACGAATGTAACTTTCAAGTATGATTACAGATAGGAGTGAGACATCTACATAGTCAATGTAACGAATTTCCCTTACAATTGCACATACAGTTTACGAATGAAATCATTTTATCTTGAAGTAACCTTGCATGTGCCCTGACAGATGTTATTTATTATAATTCGGAAGAGAGAGAGTGAGACATTGACATATGTCAGCGGAAATACAAATATTGAAATTACGCGACACGCGCACACGCAATCCCTTACCAAGAAAATTATAATTTCACGTGTTTGCTGGATTAACATTAAGAAAGTTTCATTCGCTTTTTAGAATGGACTAAAATCCCCTTTTTTTATGATGTAATGAAAAAGGGCCGTGAAAAAATTGCCTCTTTTCGGTTCCGTTTCTTATGTTATACCTCATATTTACTACAAAATTTTGAATTAGGGAATAAGAAAAAGACAAGAAAAAGGTCAAAATATGAATGTGTACATTTGCTATTTAAGGAAAATAGGCGAACAAAACATTGAATAATAAAAGTTTGAATTGAAATAAAATAAAACAGGAAAATATCAGATGCAAACGCAATATATTTTAAAGATTAATTTAATTTTTGGTTATATTTAGTCTTATGGTTTTTAATATTGTTTTAAATGTTTAAGATTTTAATCTTGTTATTTTGTGATTTAAAATTTAAATGTAACATACGCATTTAGTTGTAATGAGTACGCACATAGTTTTATTTTCATATACTTTATTTGTATGCGTTTATATTATGTAAAATCCATATGTTTGAAGTACATATAAATATTTCTGTAGAGAAATTTTTACACTTGAAAAATCAAACATCGTTTTTATTGCTTCTAATCTGCTTATGAAGGCAAAAGGCATAAAAAAAGAGTTTATAGAAAAAATTCTACTTTTCCAGAAACTTCTATTATTTTTAAATATTTGTTTATAATGTATAATCAACATATTAGACCACTTTTCTTATTAAAGTAATATATAAGATAGTTTTACGGAAATTTTACATTCCCCCTTTTGGAACTTGTTATTAATTTTGTTTCTGTTTTACAATGAAGTAACATTTTGAAATAATTTTTCTAAAAAATTTGTTATCAAATATTTAAAAAAATAACATTCAAAACATTACTATAATACGATTTAACACCATTTCAGTTTTAGAATATACGAAACAAATGATAAAATGCTAACAAAAAAATCTTTAGTAAGAATTTATTGAATTTGTTAAATTGATTGAGTTTGCTTTTAAAAAAGAAAATTGAGTACTTTATTCAATTTTTTAATAAATAATTATTAACTAAAATTTATGATTCAATTGTAATTTTTAAAAAAAATGGAACAAATATATATGAATGATGTGCAATTTAATTTGCCATAATAAATTTCACAATGTATTCATTTACATTTCATTCAAAATGCCTAATACAGTGCCTGAATAAATCATTATTCACAATTCCTTTTTGACAGCGATTCAAGTTCCTTATACAAATGTGTCACTTAAAGTAATAGTCAGAAAACCAGAAACCCGTAAACAGTAAGACAGCAGTGAACAATAAATGATATTTATTTTCAAATGGTATTGTAAGACACAGATAGAATAAGTCAGCTCAAAAGTTGTAAGACTGTCATGGACGGTGTTATATAACGTAATAGGGTTGTGTGTATAGAGTCTGCGAATGGCGTCCTGAATGATTTCTCTTCTTTCCCTGCCTTTACGGTCTTTATATCTAGACATATGGGTCGCTTGCGGCCCCAATCCCACTTCTGGCATAAAATAGATGTGGAACGAAGTTTTCGTTTTCATTCTGGATATACTGCTTTCTGATTGGTCAAGCCAATCGTTTGGTTAATGTTCATAAATGTTACAAAGAGTTCGAGAAGGAGAGCTGTGAAAGGTTGCTCTCTCACTGGTGTATGGTAGGTGATGTTAGTGACTCTTATTGGCTGTCCGAGGGGTCTAAAAATTGAAACATATAGAAAGGTGTGGGATTTGTCCAGTAGAGAACGCCAAAATGAAAAATATTTAGAGTTATATAAAAATAGTGATTAGATGTGCAATAAAAATTGCACTAGAATTTAATAATTAAGAGGGATTATATAAGAGTCAAGAAGTATTCATTCTTCTTGGTTTTTTTGAGTTGATATTAGGGGTATAATTAGGAAGATTATGCATATTTACATTATTAGCGTGAGGAAGAGAATCAAAGAAGTTTTTAGCAATATACTGGATATGAGATTTAAAACTTTTAATTTTTAATGCTTTGCGGATGATTCATTTCTCATATAACGAGTTGTTTTGACCATCATCCGTATAAGAGAATTTTGCAAGGTATCTAAAATATTAACGTTAGTTTTAGCGGTATATCCCCAAACTGGACAAGTGTGTTGGCTATAATGGGACGCATCACGACTGTATAGAGAATCACTTTGTTCTCAATACCTAATTCAGAGAATTTCGGGCATTACCCGTCTCGCCTTTTACCACAACTCGCCTTTTAAATGGTATAGTGGCAGGGCATGCAATTGAAGTACGATCACGTACCAGATATTTTCGATTAGTATGAGATGAAAAGAGAATAATGTCTTGTGAGACATATGTGCATCTTGCAGAACCCAATGTCTGATGCATGCAGTCAGGCATTATCCTATTGCAGGCATTGAGTAATCTCTTCGAAGAAAGGGGTGTGCTACCGTCGAAAGGACATCATGGAAAGGACTACCTATGGATTCACCATTAAAAAGCCCTGAATACGAACCAGATGTGGCTTGTCATCATATGTGATGTCTCCCATGGTGATTTTGTTCCAAAGGTGTGGCCGGTTGTGACTTGTCACCACGTAATCACTGAAATGCCACACCAGGATTAGCCTTATACAAATAGAAGAGTAATTCGTCAGTGAATACAACACTATGCCATTCCGTCCTCTTCGTCCCTCTAGCCGGTACTATTACAAACCGAGTCATCTATGTTCTAGAATCCACGGTAGACTTCTTAACTGGGGCCGTGAATACGTGCCACTAATAACCAATCAACAGGTTATGATTCCTGTTGATGTGGTCTTGCACATGCTACAAAATGGTGACAGATGAGGCTTGCGAAGCCCCGATCAATTTCCGAAAAATGCGTCGATCCACTGGTGCTGACATCGGTCGGACCACACAGGCACTTCTAAAAATATTCTTGTTTTAATCACCCTTGTTGCAATCGGTGCACCATGGATACGCATAAGTCAGAGTCAGTTTAGAGTTCATGTAGGGTTCAAATTACCTTTCTTAGTCATTACCCCTCGTAAAATTGTCTGTTAGAAGTCTCTTCGTTAATGATGGCCTGTAACCGGAGGCCTCCGTCAGTGATATTCCTTTATATGTATTCTCTCAGACAAGAAAATAAAATTTTGAAATGATTTTCCTGGCAGAAATTACGTCTCGTATATTGTCCAAGCTGTAGGCTCTTTTGCTTATATTCTTTTAAAGATGTGCGAGTTGGAAAGCAGCGCATTTTACATCATTTGCATTACTTGATTGGGAGTGCCTGCCTTGAAATTTGCATTATTTTTTGTTAAATATTTTTAGAATTGCATTTTATAGTATATTTTCAGAACTATTTTTTAGAAGAGAAATATATATAAAGTATGCATATATTGATACTTGTTTTGAAAGAAAAAATGAAAAATGTTTGGATGCATTTACTTTTTCTAATCTTTTTGAGTAGAAAATTAAGAAATGAGCTGGTATATGTACGAGATACGAAAATAGATCATTTTAAGTTGGTGAGACGAAATTCAACTCTAATTTTGAAAGTAGATAAAATGTTAAGGAGAAAAGAAAAGAAAACTGTGAAGTAAGTAAATATTTGTGAAGTATCCCATAAAATGAAGTGTTGAATAATTGCATTAGATGATTGGATTGAATTATCCAGGGAGAAGAAAAAAAAATTCATGCTCTTCGGTTAGTTAAGCTTTCTTGTAAGATTAAATCAGTATGTCCTTCAATTTAGTAAGCAAACTCAGATATTTTTGCTTCTACTCTTTATTTAAGACATGAAGAGAGGTATAAATGCCTTTTTTAATAAATTAAAAATGCATCTCATAATAAAAGTTATAGTTAGACACTTTTAAATCTTGCATCTCAAAATAAATCTAAGACTTTTCTAGAAAAGATATCTTTCGATTAAGCATTTTTAGAAATTCATCTAATATGTATTGATACAAATACTTTGCAACTGTAATTTTTGTGGGCAATATATTAATTTATTCCTCTTTGTGAATAAACTGTGTATATTTAAAAATTTTTTAATTCTTTTTGAAAGTTTAGAGGAACAAGTATCCTTGAACTTTTCCTTCTATAATTACATATTTCTAATTTTAAATAATCTTTTGTTCTCCTGTTACAATGTCGATAAAAATAATATCTTTGATAAATATGAGACTTATTTTAAAATTTTAGCACAAGACCTTTTCTATTATACGATTATTAATATGTATAAATAAATTAAAAATTTTATGTAATATTTACTCTTTGATAAAGTAGTCCTTAAGGCAGAGAAACCGTTTAATATTAATGGTTGACAATTTTAAAACTGGATTCTACCTTAGTCTGTTACTTGGAATAATGTAGACCATAAGTTAAATGTGACTGAGTGACTGAGTGAGTGAGTGAACATTAACATCGCATTGTTCCTCTACACGAGGGCTTTTGGCGGCGGACCACGTAATTTTGAACCATGGTTAAGTGACGTGGACGACACCTGAGCTGGCAACCCCCTCCCTCCTAGTTACCACACCACACCAACGGGAGGACGTTTGAGCTCTCGACATATTTAACGTGCATCGCTCTCCTACACGGCAGGTCTTTAGTGGTACTGGGCTCGAACTCGTGACAAGGCCAGCTGACCCGATACCTTGATCACTTGGTTACCACGGCTGGAGCTAAATGTGACAGACATTAAAATTATCGTGTTATATAAAGTGTATGTTAGGAAAGTTAAGGGGGGGGGAGTGCACCGTTTTTAAACACCTACTCATACTCTCTATCTTATTACCTTTCTTAGTAATAACCAAAAAGTAAGTTAAATTCTTTGACATTTATACATAAAAATATATTTTAACACATAATATCTAAAACCACGTAACTTAATACGCCGTTTCAAATTATCATTGCTATTGATTTTGTGAAATTTGAAACTTCATATAACTTAAATTCTAACTTCTCAAAACTAATTTTATCTCAATATTAAAAAGACTGCTTTGTTTAGCCCTATTTAATGGATATACTTTATAATTCTCCCGCATTTGAAGTTTATGAAATGTTGTATAATTAGTTCAGTGACATAAATATATTTTGAATTATATGAATTAGTGGATGAAATCTCTACGATCAAGAATTATTAAATTTAAATGACATTGCTAATTAAAATTATATTTATGAAATAACTATAAAATTTATCACCTCTCTCTTTCGCCTGTCTTCTCTTCCTTGTATCTATCAGCTTGAGAAATGTTCGGGAATGATTGCACCTTAACTCCTCACAATAGAATATTAAACGACGAGTTATGAGTGTTTAAAGAAATTACCGTAAAATTCGGCATATAACATGCACTTTTAAAACAAAAAATAAAATCGAAACTAGGGTGCGTATATACACCAGGTATAAAAACGATAGCTTTAAAAATCCATAAGAAGATGAGCATAAAAATATTTTTCTTCTAAATGCGTCGAAATATTATTTATTTAAAAGAAACGACTTGCCTCATGGGCTAAAAGAATTGTAGTCCTAAAAGTATACTATTTTTCAATAAAATACCTCGACTAAATGACTTCAAAAGAGCAATGTATACTAATATTTCAGATTTCTCCGTAAAAAGGGGGTGTGCGTTATACGGCGAATATACCTATACATTAAAAAATTCAGCTTGAAAGTACAGAGATGCGCGTTATATATCAGATTTTACGGTACATAGTGAAAATGTATTCAGTTAAAATATACTTCATTTTGTTATTCATCTTATTTAATTTTAAGGTTTTGAATTTTTTTTATTTGATGAATTTGAAAATATCTGCGTATTTTTATTCAAAATCAAAATAAGTAAAAAAAAAACCCATCGGTTTAAAAACGAGCTGCATTTATAAGAACTTGATCAAAATGATATGATTCCTATAAAATTGATTAAAATACATATTTACGAATCAAATATATATTTAACTAGATTTATTTAACAGCCATTGCGAAACAATATAAAAGTTTTTAGAACTACCATTTTTTAATAAATCTCGCAAATAATTTTAACAATTCATTTTTATGGAAACATATATACAATCTTAGACAATAAAGTTTGGTGAATATTCCTGTAAAATTAACGTAGAGGGAATATTAACGAAAGTTACCTTACTGTCTTTTGAAATAATAGCCTCCCATAACTATGTACCCTTGCAATCTGCTATACAAGTCCTGGAAACTTAAGTCTTCTTTTGGGATGGAGTCCAAAGTCTCGTCACGTTTCACTAAATGTTAGGAATATCGGTAACACGTTTTTCTCATCCCTAAATTCTGGCAATGACTTGTCGCGCGGATTCACGGTTAATCAATAGTTCATCAGCTATCTGCACACAATTAATTGACGATCTTTAGTGTGATTAATCCCCTTACTTTCTCAATGTTTCCGTCACTGACGGAGATCGCCAGTCTTCCTCTACGGGGGTTGTCAGAAACACTTTCCCGGCCTTCTCAAAAACGAGTGAATCACTCGTACACACACTTCATGGACAGTGCTTGACCTTCATAAACATATACCAGCATTACATAAATTTCTTTTGGTATCTTGCCAAGCATAAAACAATACTTTAAATTGATCTTTTGTTTCTTCATTTTCCTTTTCTGAGTTAAGAGTCAACGTACCTGGACAAGTACTTTGTATAAAATAAGTCTTACATAGAACACAAATGATTCTCAACTGAATAATGGTGAGGGCCGATGGTCAACACCTGCCACTATGTATGTACAGCGTTTAATTTCGCCAGTGTAGTCAGATTGGCCGTTCTGACTTCATTCACCGAACTTTATTGTCAGAAGGAGTAGAAAACAATGATATGATGCGGAAAATCCCCATAAAAATACTGAAACTAAAGGGTAATAATGGCTTGAAAAGAAATATTACAAAAAGTAGCCTATGTTATAAAATGATTATAAATTTTGCTTGTACATTATATTTTATATATTGGTTATGTACCCACTAACTGTAATGAAAAAAAAAATCAATTTCACTTTCAGAACAGCTACACATTAATATTTTGTTCTTTTTACTGGACACCTTGGGTACAAAAATTTGTATTACTAAGATCAAATAATCGGTATCATTTTGAACTAGAGCAAATCTCATTTCGCTCTTCTGATAAACTCCATAAATCTCAGTGCTTTAGCGAAATTAAATAAATTCCACTTCGTTCTATAACTGGAACAATTTTTTCGAACCCATTCCGGACAACCGCAGTATAGCTGTCACATTCATCAGCGCGAAACGGCGAGACACCCACCGAACGCCGGAAATTCGCAAGATTCGGAAAATGTAATTTTCTCTGCGACGTTCTGTTCAAAAGTCCCCCTTCATTAGTGGGGGATGTTTTCGAAATGATTTCTCTCACTCGTGTCTTTCGAACGGGTGTCGTTGCGTCGTTCTCTTATAGAAATTATTACCGAGTCTTTCGTTCGAAAATTTACTTTTAATGAATGAATTTATGAAGTCATGCTCTAGATAGCAAAGGGGAATTCCGTAAAAATTAAAGTATATCGTATGGGCTATTTATAGAATGTTAGATTTGTTGACGATTTGTTTGCTTACAGTTAAGAATAAGTTACATTTAAATACTGTGTTTTCTTTTATGCATGCGTAAACCTAAAAGGAAGAAAATTATCCTTTCCATCAATTATAAAACAACTACCTTCTGCAGAGCATTTATAAAGTTTATTCTAATTCTTATTTTCCCGCCTTCTTTTGGTGTGTTGTTATAGTCTGTCCTTTTAATTTTATCCCTTTCAGTTAGGTCACGCTTATTTACCGAAAACATTTGAATTTTTTTTCTCTTCAAATGGGCTGTAGTTTGGGCACATAAACCTATGCAGACAGGCAAGACCCCCAATTGTGAGAGCCATTTTGTTAGTGGTATCATCTAGTAGCGGCTTTCACTACCAAATTTTGTGACACCAATTTATTCAATTCAAGTTCTCGTCGGATTTCAAACATGAACATGATTTAATCTTGCCAAGAGCACCAGACCCAATTTGATACTTAAGGGATTTTTTACAAGTCACATAATCATATGACTGGGAGAAAGAGTGAATATTAACGTCACACTGTTCAGCTATACGAGGGCTTTTGGCGACGGACCTTGTAATTTTGAACCAGGGTAAAGTGACGAGGGTTACACCTGAGCTGGTAACCCCTTCTTTTAATTACCCCACCACACCAACGGTTGACCTCTCGACAGATTTAACGTGCATCTCTCCCCTACACGGCGGGTTTTCAGTGGTACATGGCTCGAACTCATGACATGCCAGTCGTGAGTCCGTTATCTTGATCACTTGGCGGCCACATTGGTGACAAGTGTGCCTACGATTTTCGCATCTAGAAAATCTATTGACTCCATTTAGGATCGAACCCATAACCTTGGACTTACGAGGCGGGTACGCAATCTTTAAGTCACCGAGCCGATGGTAGTTAAGAGCCGAAATTAATTGTCCTTTCTAGTTTACTATAAAACGGCGGGCTTTGACACAATCGAAAAAGATATTACTATTGGCAATCGAATTTCTTCTTAAAAAGAAATGTTTTCGAATCATCATTATAGTTATAGATAAGTTACGCTTATATATATATATAGAACTTGATGACAGAGTAAAAGGACAAGAGAAAAGGTTTTTCGAATTTCAGCTATAACTGTTATTTCTTTCTTTTCTGTTAAATTGTTCTGTTTAACTCAAGCTCACGCGTACTTTAGCTTTCCCCCTTAAACTGGGGATATCTGAAATCATTCAGCTTATTAAAAATTTTCTTCCGTTTCGTCTTAATCTGACTTTTTAAGAATTCTGAAACTGCAATAGTAATATTAATTAAAAATATAAGGTCGTAGAATTAATTAGTTACATTAACTTAAAGCTAAAACCACCCAAATCTTTGTATTTAAGAAACTATTGAAGTACGAAAGAAATGTTTTTTCAAAGATGAACTGTTTGCCCGGTATAGAATTACGCACTACGATTTTTATAGTATCGATTTTCCATGAAATATATCTTGCGGATTTAAGAACGCTATTGCAATTGAAATTTTATGATACAGCGAAATTTTGAAAACAGAAATATTAATTCCAGAATCTCCCATGACTTCTGGTAATGTTTCACAATTACCAGGTCTATATCCAAAAGTATGTTGTGTAACTTTAATGCGGCGTTAATTAAATTAATTATATCAAAAAATTACTAAAATGTATTCCTGATTATATACAGATATATTTCGAAGTATTATTAAAAGTAGTTTTAAAATTAATTAAATTGATTTTTTTTCCACTTCTCTAATTTTTTCTGAAATCACCGATTTATCTTAATTTATCAAGTAAAAAAATATGTGTGTATGAGTGAAAAAAAATAAGTGTATATAAAAATATTTATTTGAATTTTGACGAAGAAATATATGTTAAGGTATCCGACTACGTTCGGAACCGTGATTTTAAAAAGGCACATAAATGGATAATTTTCATGATATTTAGTATCACTTAGACTAGAATACATGTATAAAATTGTTTTAAGGAACATTATATATGACGAAAACAATTATTTAAATACAATATTTCGGCAAAAAATTATTTTAGAATAACCTTTTTTCAGAAAATTCTCCTTTTCTAGTAGAGCCTCTATACAGAGGTCTGAGGTATATACAGGCAAAATATTATTATAACAGAAGCATTTTTCACAAAAGGAGAATATTTTGGAAATGGGACATTCTATGTTTATTTTTTGTCAAAGTATTGCACTTAAATAATTTTTTTATTGTAATACTATTCTTAAAAGTATTTTATATACATTTTCTAATCTAAGTGACACTAAATATCATAAATATTATCCATTTATACGCTTTTACAAAATCACGGTTCCGAACGTAGTCGGATACCTTAAAATGTTTTATACATTTTAGCAAAAATTTGTAAAAATGGATTACATTTATACTCAAAGTTTTAAATTTGGTTATTTAATTTTTCAAAAAATTTCTTAGTATTAAAAAAGTAATTATTATTTTTACTAATTAAAAATTACAAGAAATTAAGTTTAACATTTGATTTTAAAATTATTTTGTCATTACACTCGAGGAAACGTCTATTTTCAAAATTACTTTGTTTTTTTTTTAAAGAATTATTAAAGATTCTATCTTTAAAAGTTTTAACTTAACTATAAACTCGATACTTTTTAACTATTTATGGTTATATGATGAGTGATTTAAACTTAGAAATTTACTGTTTTATTTACGGAAAGCAAACCATTGGAGGAGTTGAAGTAAAGGTAGCAACTTTCCTGTCGTAACTCTAACTAAAGTGCAACAAACTAAGAAACAAATTCTTAATACCTTTTACTCGTAAACATACATTTTATTGATATAAACTTACTACTGAAAGCGTTGAAGTTTAATAACTTCGCTTTTAGACTTCTCGTAAGTTTTACGCGGTAATGTTTTTTTCTGAGTACTGTAATCCATCATACGAAGAAACTATTTTAAGTAAAAAAGGAAAACTAGAAGAGTTCATTTTACTAAAAAAAAATTAAAAATTCTCTCGATAACAGAAAAAAAAAAAATTGAAATATTTCTTGTGATAGTTCCTCATGTTTACTTTTTAATGGTTTATAAAAGTTTGGTTTTGAGTTAAATTTTTTTTTCGATATCAATTATTCATCATAATAAACAAATTTCGTTACCAATAAAGAGGAAATTAAATAATCTGTTTTTAAATTAAAAACATAATTTGTCAAATTTTATGCCTATATTGTCAAATATGAATATATTTTAATAGTAAAAAATTCCTTAAGTGCTAAATTTCATTATTGGCTGGAGTACTAGCTGTTCTACTTGTAACATTTAGATACAATTTCAGATTTGATAATTGGATGAAAATGACCAAGCATTAAGATTCTTTAAAAAGTATTCCAAAATAAAAAAAAAAAGAAATCTGATGATGTATGGGTACCTTTTCAAGCCAGATGAATTCTTTTTGCAAATATGTACCAGCAAAACGCAAAAGTGGGCAACCGCAAAACAACTGATTTCCCTTGAAAAACGTGATTGTAGTTATCCCGTAAATATGACGTATTTTTAATTCAAACAAATGGTAACGGGGTAAAGCTTATTTGTTTTTGTTATTTCATTACTTCGTAACTTTTTTTTAGTTATTTACTTTTTATTTTATTAATCTTATTTTGTTTGCTTTGCTTACTTCTGTAAGCAGCGTGTGATACTTGTGGTGTACGGGAATTATTTTATCTGTCTTCAATAAGAAAGGCTTTATCTAACTTTAGATTAAATACTTATTAAAAGATGTTACACATTTTTATATATCCATAACACACTTTTATAAAATTCCATTAAAGATCTATACCCGGGGTGAGCATTGCGTCGATCGCGATCGACCGGTTGATCCAAGACATTTTGGCATGACCGCCTGAAGATTTTAGAGGTAATTATATAGGGAAATATTCAAGATTGGCTGAAGTATGTAGACTAAGTAGTCTTCCACTGACTATAACAGCAAAAACTAACTTTAGATAAAGATGTTTAATTTTCTTATTTTTTTTAACTGTTTGATAATTATTATTATTAAATTTGTATCTTGCATTTTGCTTTAAACGTGGTTTTAAAAGTGTTAATTTTCTTATTTTAGTTCAATAAATAAGTACATATTCCGTATTTATTATACTATGTTATAATAAATATCGTAGACCTTTTCCTATTTCACCACACCTACGACACTGGTCATTGGCTCACACAAGAATTTTCAAGAAGGGGGTCGAGGGTCTACTATTCTCGTATCATACTCCATTATGCAGCCAAAAACACATTTTTGATTTTGTAGATAGTCAGGACAAAAACAGTCAAAAATAAATTACTGAATAAATAATAAGCATTAATTAATAAATTTTTTATAATAACAGATAACAGATAATTAAGTTTTCGTACTGTATGCATAGAACTATAATCAATCGGAAAAAATCAAGGGCTATGGGGAAGGGTTCCTGACACAAGGTGGATCACAACACCTTAAAAGTAGCCCGTACCCTGGAAAAGTCTGTCCACCCTTGATCTATACAAATACCAAACTGCTTATATATATATATATATATATATATATATATATATATATATATATATATATATATATATATATATATATATAAATTCTAAATTCTAATATATTTTTTAAACTCCAATATCTGTTTTTTTATGTTTCATCCTTAGTGTTCTAATGATTTATGTCTCTATATGGTGTAGAATGATTAACTACAGTGAATACAGTCGAACCTCTATACTGTGAAATTTTCTATATAGCGAACTTTTTCCTGGAACCTTGAACATTTCACGATTTTTTTCGTAAAATAACCTCTCTATAGCGAAGTGCATTTTCTATATAACGAACTTTTTCTTTTTAGATTCATTTTTTTTTGTTCTCCCTTTTTTTAAAGTTATTTCTGAGAAAAATTTCAGGCTATTTTCTCTTTAACACATTTTATGGTGGTCATAAATCTTGAACTGGTTTTATTAGATCCTAACTCGCCGAGAGCAATAGAGTTCTGGACGTTTTATCCAAGAAGTGCAACCCTTAACCCCCATTGCCCAGTTCACTAGAAACATCTTCGATATCCTCTTTCATTCTCAGTGAATTTGCCCCATGTCCCTATGTTCTAATTATAAAGTAATGTATGTTTAGTATTACTTGTATGCTTTAAATTATAAAATGTCATTAAACTTCATTAATTTTAGTATAAAATTATTTTCTTAATATTGAAAATACAGTGAATTCTTCGATATCCTTTTTTCTTGTTTTCCTGGCAGTTTTTCTTTCTTTCTTTTTTTGATGCGTAAAATATATAAAATAAACATATATTAATTTTAAAAAAAGGTGTGAATATATACGTTTTTTAATATATAGTGTTTATGAATTTAAAAATTGTTTTATGTGGTTTATAAAGTACATTAAAAGATGAACCTCTATATAACGAATTTTCCATATAATGAACTTTTTTCCGGGATGTAGTGACTCCGTTACACAGAGATCCGACTGTATATATATATATATAAATAATGCCAATAAAACATCAAAAGCAAATCAAGGTTGCAAAATAAGTTTCTATTCTTGTCGTTATAGATGGATTCCTCCTCAACCGGTAGAAATATAAACTTCGAAACTACTTAAAACCTAAGCGCCTTTGACTTCTACTCAGAAAAAAACAACCAATATCTGTAGTGAGTTGTTTAAAAATCCATCAGCGATTTAGTTCGAAAGGTTACGACTTCAACTATAACAAATGTGTCGAATAAATAAAATTGAAAAGGAAAGAAATTTTATAACACAAAAAAATGAGAATAAAAATAATGGGAGGAGGAGAAAAACTGAAAAATTCAGATGCCAGTTTTCAGGACTGGATGTACTTCACGACATTTACAATGTCTCGAAAGCCCTCGAGAGAGATTGGATGGCGCCAGAGGTTTGATTGAAACATAAACGAACACGAACAACTTGCAATAAAAACAAAATGTCGTTCAAGTTCCTTTGTATTAAGCCTTTTTTTCATTTTTTGGGTTCTTGTTTCGTCTCTTGTTGCATGTCTGATAAAGAAAACAAGATCTATACAATTTTTACTTTTTCTTTTTCAGCTATCTTGTTTAGTAAAAACATCACCTTGTGATGTATGGGGCACAACATTTTTATTTCCATTCGTTTTCAACGTGATTTTCTTTATTAGGGGAGTTGAATGTCAATTTCTTATACTGATAAAAGGACATTCTTATCTTTTTTTTTTAATGTGAGAAAAACCAACCTGTTCGGTAACTGTATGTAAGGCGGAAATGATTTTCAACGGATTATTTTCTTGAACCAAACAAAACATTTTTTCTCCTTTAAATGCTTTTTATTTAATTATTTTAAGGTCATTCGATTCTAGAATCCCGTTAAAATGTACATTTTTTGTTCTAGAACAGTGATTCTCAAACTTACTGTACTCATGGACCTCTATTTACACTAAAAACTTGCCAATGAGCCTCCGAGTAAATTAACTCAAATTCAATGCATAAGAGAAAAATTATGAATTTAACTTTGATGTCCTGACCGGTATTAACGTTGATGAACAAATGAGGTATAAATAAAACACAATAATATTTGAAATACCATAGTGAAGAAATATAATCTATGCATTAAAATATAAAATACTTCTTTTCAATGAGATGGTATTTTCGTACATGAAAAAAAAAAACATTGTATTTATTGTATTCACTTAGCATATCGGAAATAATGCACAAAACAAAACTAAACCACTGACTTACGATTATTTTATACTACCATATTTTAGACAAATTACTGCATGTAGTGACGAGATTCCATACCCATATAAACCTGGACAGACGGACTCACACGTGGGGGAAGTAACTTAAATCGTGCTAACTTGTTGTTACTTATACTTTACGTACCCATCTAAAAATTTTTATTTAAAATTTTTAATTTTTACTCCCAGTTTTTAACAAACAAGTTTCACACAACTCTAAATACAATGCCAGCTTAGGCATTAGTATAAAATAAAATTAAATATTTTATCATCAAATGCTTTAATTTATTTTTTACCTATATCAAAAGCAGAACACATTGAATAACTTTAAATAAACTATATTGTGAACAATGTAAATTAGATATGTTCGATATTTTATATATTCGGTTTTATAAAAAATTTTAAAACTGTTTTCACCAAATATTGAAATTGAGTATACTAGTAAATGCACTTTTTAGGCAGAAAATGTTCTGAAATTGAAAATACACTCTTGCGATATAAACGACATATCACTTTATAAGAGTACGTAGAGTTGTACAGTTTAGAATATATTGTATAAATAATCATCTTAAATTCTATAAATAATATTAAATACATATTCTCATTCAATTTTATTTCAATATCACATTAATTGTTGACTTAATTGTTAAAAGGTATAGGAGACAAAAGTAAAGAATATTTCACAAAAATTCATTTATTCAAGTAGAAATATAAGTTTATCTATATATATATAATATATATATATATATATATATATATTATATATATATTATATAATATATATATATATATACATATATATATATAATAATATATATATATATATATATATATATATATATATATTAATCTAGTGTAGTTTATTTGCTTACTGAAGTGTATTACGTGCATTGAAAGTAAAACCAATCGGTCTATCTTCAAAAAATTTTGCTTAAATCCGATCTCCTAATATTAGACAATAGCAGCCTTAATATAATTGTAAGATATCTCAAAACAGAACGAAACTCAATTTTTCAAAACAAATAAATCGAAAGTTCCACATTTTTTTTTTTTTTCGGAAAGAATATATCAAGAGATCTTGCTTTTTCAAGACATTGGTAAGTTGATTTTATTGCTTCGCAAAGAGAAACAAATTCCACTTCTGTGAAGTACTGAACAGATTCCGTGAAGTACACATGATATCTGAGGGTCGATTTAAAGAAAGTATGCTAAATTCAATACAATTGATTTTGGAATTGTTTTCCTAAGCTTAAAAGTAAGGGAACACGGAATTTCTTACGTTATCGCATTTTTTTTTCAATTTCACACAGAAGGTTTGGGACTGAGAACTACTATGGGGTGTTCTGTTTACGGTTTTAGAATTCTAGAAGTAAACGAAATGAAAAGCTTCTTTTTATTTACAGTTTGCCTATCAAAGTTTTAAAAAAATTCTTTTTTTCCCTTCATTTTTATAGAATTGTTCATGCCAATAATTTGTTCAAAATCAATTGTAGATATTGCTAACCTTTTAAATGGACACAGGCTAGATTGCATTTTAAAGTCACAACAACTATTGCAGTTGTTAAGAAAGAGGTTTCCGTATAGTCATAAAAGAAAAATGGGTCACTTTCTGTAATAGCTTAAGCAGTTTTACTAAAATTTAGCTAATTTGATATCATATCAGTGACTGAACTGGGAATGAATTATGATGCTAATAGATTAATTGATTAAATTAATTAGCATAATTAATTAACTCCTAAACACAGAACTTCTCCATTATGGTATCCAATTACTTTTGCGTGTCTGATTTCTTATTTTAAAACTAGCCTAAATTTCAGATTTCCTAAAATTCTGCTTTTAAATTTCCAAATTAAGAGGATTTATAGATTAGATCCCCAACTGTGTGTTGCTAAACGAGTGTTTTAAACTTTTGATAGGAGAATATTTTCTACTCAAAACTTTTCGAGCTAAATGATTGATAATTTTTGCCTATCACAAAAACTGATAAAAGTATTATCATTAGGAAAGATATTATTTATTGCGGCATACGAAATTTTTTTATACAAATGGAAATCTCATTTTATGAAACTCCTAAATTCAAAATTTCATGCTGATTCCTCCAATAACATTGAAGACTAAAGAAAAATTCAGGGCTAATTCTTACGATCAGTATTCGCAAGTGGATGCTTAACATTTATTTATAAGCCATTATAATGTATGAAAATCATCAAGTGATGTTAAGAAACGAGAAAGCATTACGAGTCATTTGCATGGGAGAATTAAATTATTATATGTGTCCTTGATTGTGTGTTTTCATGATAATATCTCTGGAATTAAGATTGCCTTCGCCAAATGTACGAGAGGTTGAACTAAACTCGGAGCACATTTTCAGACAGAAAAATGTCTTAATTTTCACGAAAATTTGCAGCATTATATTCTTGAATCTGTTTACACTACAGCTGTCTTAAAATTCCCTAAAATTCTCTATTAATGCTTATTTTTTTTCATTTTAACACATAAAGCAGCGCTTCTCAGACTGTGGAGTCACGCCGCCCTAGGGCGTGTGTGTGATAATTCTACGAGGGGGGTACGAGCATATTAAAAAGTTGAAAAAAAATTATTTTAAAAATTATTAGTTTACTGAAAGTAAGCAAACAAAATACATTCTGACATAAAAAAATATAAAATACACATTTGTATTGATATAATACACTTATATAAACGAATCAGTACTGCACAATGTATTCTTATAATTAATTGAAAATACTAAGTTAAGAACAAGTTATAATTACCTGTGACCCCATGGGCTTATCATATATAAAGTTATACACAAAAATTAACACTTTTGATAATTTGTATGGTTTATAATTAATCCTATTAACTGCCGATTAAAAGTTACACTATTCGTTCCCCAATATCACCGTTTTCCACGAAGGTGCTCGTATGTGATGTATTGGTGGAAGATAAAAAGGAATAAATTAGTAAAACCTTCTCTCTGAAATCAGTAAATACTTCGCTAGCACTGTCAAGGTCCTTTTATTGCATTCCAAAGCTTTCGGAATAATTTTATGGATAGCAGTACCCAGAAAAGATCGTATTTCGGAAAGATGTATGTGTACGTCCGGGGCAATTAATGCTTTGGCTGAGCGAGACGTTTATATATGTCAGTGGCACTTAAGAGGTTAAAGTCGTAGTGTATCTTTAGCGTTAAAGTATATTATTATTGAATTTAATACATTGTTATTGTATGGAGGGAGGCGCGATGAAAAATACGATTGAATATTGGGTCGCAAATATTGGAAGTTTGAGAAGCACTGAAATAAAGGGATAACTCATTTAACATTACGGTATAGGAGAAAAATACAAAGCACATTTTATACCAGAAAAAATGAACCAAAGACAAACACTAGGAACGTGATAAAATATGCTGCTCTCTGTAGAATAGTTGATCCAGAATATATTATTAATGTTTTAGTTCTTTTATATTTTAAAAGGTATTCTGAATTCGTGTTCTATTTCTTAAAATTAAGTGAAGACAGACTTCAGATCGAATCTGAATTAAACTTGAAACTTAAGCTGTTGTGATCACTCTCCGTCTAGACTTGCAAAAACCAGACTGTTATGGTAAAATTCTACTCAGAAGTTAGTTAAATTAGGGTATTAATCCACTAATATCATAACTTATTTTCCTTTAAATCATTAATATTATTATAAATTTTACTAAGCTATAATGAAATTTGCGAAATTTATCAAGAGGAATTCACTGCTTGCAGTAGTGTTTGATGAAGTACGTGTGTTTGTGCAGGTGTTATTTAGCCTAAGAATAAATTAATATTGCATATAAATCTGAAAGAAGCACGTTTTCAGCGAACGTGAATCGTATCTTAACAGAATTAAATATACAGAATACACACACACAACTCTATTAATTCAAACTCAGGTGCAACAGCCCATGAGGGCCAGGACCTACTGTGTCCATCCCAGTATACGTGATCATTGGGCACTGAGGTGCATGAGCAGATGTCCCGATCAGATGGTCAGTCTGAAGCGAGACCCCTAGTGCTTAAGCCCCCAATCAAGCTTGGTACTCATTTGTCGACCCATTGCACAGTAGGGATGAAAGATTCTATTAACAAATTTATTTAGTTAAAAAAATATCTCACAGAGAATAATTATAGAAGCAAAGGATATGTTATAAATGCTTTCAATGACATACAAAAAATCGCTTACCAAAGACAAAAGAAAAAATTAAAAACTAAAAACAACGTGGTAAAAGCTTTGGAACATCTAAAAAGATTTCATTTCTGTTATAAAGGAGCATAGGATTTCAGATGCACAATAAGTTATGTAATCTGTCATAAATTGTGCTTTATCCAGTACATCTAAATGCGGTCAACGTCATAAAAACGTGCGACAATTCTTCTGCGTAGCTCAAAAAATAATAAGAAACGTGATAGAATAAAATGTACTCCATGGAATTAGAGTAAAATTTTTGAGTAGGGATAAATCGGCTGTGTTTACGTTTTTACTTATCATTCCTTTACTTATTGAAAAGAGATCTTTAGCAGATAAAGATAGAGAAATAAATGGAATATTGGAATATAATAAGGATAAAACTTGGTTTTAATTAATTTCACACATATATCTTGCTTATCTCAACAGAAGTTTTAATACTTGAATTTTCTATGACTTTTACTTTATTAATTTCGGTTTTCATAAGGTGACTGATTACATTTGAAACCCTAATTTTTCTATAAACGTATAAATGAATATTTTTTTTATATTTAGTGCAATTAGAGTTAAAATATACATATAAAATAGTTTTATGAATATTATTACAATAAAAAAAACTATTTATAAGAAATTTTTTGCCAAAATTGAAGGAAAAAATTAGACATATTTAAACATTCTGCCCCCTTCAATGAAAAATTTTCTATAATAACAATATTTTGTCTATGCATAGCTAAGGATTCTGTGCAAAGACTGAACTAGGATCTTTGAGTCAGTGAGCGATTGAGTGAGTGAATATAAACGTCGCACTGTTCAGCTACACGAGGGCTTTTGGCGACGGACCTCGTAATTCTGAACCATGGTCAAGTGACAAGAACGACACCTGAGCTGGCACCCCCTCTCCTAATTACCACACCACATCAACGGGAGGACGTTTGAGCTCTCAACAGATTAACGAGCTTCCCTACACAGCACTAGGATCTTTGAAATGTATAATTTAGGAGAGGATATCTTCATATTTTAGTATATCAGAGTAGAAAATTTTTAACAAGGAACACCAATTATTATTTCGATTGACAGTAACACTGAGAATAACGCAAAGTTTTGAAAACTCCAGGTTCAGGCTCTGTACAGATGTCTTAGCTATATACACCCAAAATAATATTAATATCGAAGCATTGTCCATAAAAGGAGAATGTATTGAGCATTAAAGTATGTTTTATTATATTTTTTTACCAAAAAAATTGCATTTAAATAATTTTTTATTGTAGTAATATTCGTAATATAATTTTATATGTATATTCTAATTAAAAATCTAATTTCGACCGTAGTCAGTCATCGTTAAATAGAAAAAAGTTTAATAATAAAATGTGTTAAAAAAGTTCATTTCATAGAAAAGTAATTATACATTTTGCTTAAAAAAATAATTTTTTTGATCTAAATTTTAAATAATAAGAAACTTTATAAAAACGAACATTCTCTCTTTCTCTCTGTTCCTTATGAACAAACTAACACCATTGCGATATTTTAATTGTTTCCTTTTGCATGAAAATGCACAAATATAAAAATTCATTCAGATGTCTCAGGAGTGCTAAATTTCTCTAGAGGTCTGAAAATATAAACAACTTTCAAATAGGTATAATTCTTTTAAATTTAAATTAAATAATTCGAATCTTTTGCGCATTATTTATATAGGAATGTGGCTTCTGAAAGGTATAAAATGTTTAAAATATAGTCATAATTTTAAAAATTATAAGCATATGAAAATAAGAAACTTTTCTATAAGAAATATTTATTAAGTTTTATTTCGCGCATACTATTTTCTAAAATAGTATCTTTAATTATATATACTAGCTATAAGTTGATTTATAAAGTTAAATGTATTCTTATTACACTTGCTATTTTTATGTAAATAGAATAATAACTCACATATTTTAATAAATAAAAAAAAATACATTTTTAACAAATATTTAAAAAAATTGCAATATTTTACAAATATTTTGAAATACAAAAGATATATAATACTAAAATTAGGTAGGGTTTAAAGAGTATGATGCATTTTATAATTCTATAAAGTTTTATACATCAGAGGCTTTATTTTAGAAAATAGCGTGCGCAACGCAAAAAAAAAAAAAAATACTTAATATTTATTGTAGAATTTTCATATGTTTATGTGTGTGTGATTTTTAAAATTATTATTATATTTCAAATATTTTATATTTTTCTGAAGCTTAATTCTTTTATAAATAATGTGTGAAAGATTCGAATCATTTAATTCAAATTTAAAAGAATTATACCTGTTTGAAAATTGGCTATATTTTCAGACCTCTAGAGAAATTTAACACCCCTGAGACCCCTTCATTTAAAACTCAAAGCTATTCGAAGTCCATTTCCAATTGGAAATGTCTGTAGTTAGCACCATTTTTGGTATATAAGAATGAAACAGTATCTCTCTAACAGCAATCGAAAAAATATAACCACCCTTACCCGTGTCTGGTACGACATTTTGCTTGGCAAGAATCACCAAACTTTCCCAAGTACATCATGTGTTTTATATCAGAATGTTACTGATCTCTGTCAGAATAAATTTAGCTCGGATTTTTGTTTTACTACAAAATAAGAATGGAAACATTGTGTTGGCGTTTGGCCAGGTGTGTCGATCAAGCGTAATCTGAAGAGTACGCAGACGATTATTCGTGTCGTGTATTTTCAATTTGGTGGCTTGCTCTGTAGATCACTGAGCGAATTCATAACTGAAAAGTAATGACACTTCAATGGATTAAATCTATGAAAGGTCAATTTTAGAAGCTATTCACGAAGAAGTGAAGTAAGTAGAGATTTAATTACTGAATTTGATTGGTTATTAATCGAATATATATATCTTATTTGTTGTATTTTAATTCCACATCTCTTATATAAAGTATAATTTGTGCGTTTTAAAAATATTATTTTATGGAATAAAATAATATTTTTAATATTCTAAAATTATTAGAATATATTGTGTAAATTCACTATAGACAAAATGGTATATTATAAAAGTATAAGGTAGGTTAATTAAATGAAGCAATTGAAATTTTGTTTTATTTTAACTTTAAAACTATTTGCTTAAAGTTTTACTTTAAATTAAATTATTTCCTATTTTGTTTGCTTAATTAATGAAAGAAGAAATGAGGGTGATATGAAAATGAATAAATGCATTTGATCAAATCTTTACAAGAACAATTTTAATAACTATTTTTTCTTGAAGTTTAAATATTATTTTAGATTTTCGAAGGATTTTAAGCTTACTTTTATTTATTAATATTCTGGGATTAAGAACTTATTTTGAAACAAAGAAATTTCCGTTAGTACGCTTGAAAAGTCCAATTTTATTTATGGAAAGTTTTTAACATTGATTTGTTATTTGATTGACAAAGCCTGTCAACTAACTTCAGATATTACATTAATACCAATCTTTCATTGTTATGAGAAATTTATAACAGACTATAAGATTAAATTTCAAAAAGTCTATGTAAGGCAATCGGATTTTTATCAAAGTATTTTATGCAAGGAATTTTATACACATTATTTCCACAAAATATGTCTCCAGTTGAAAAAAATGCATTTTTAAATTTCTTCTTAGAATATGAAGAATCTGTGAAAAGCTCCATTTTATAAAAAATAATAATTGTATTTGATTCTAATTTACGTCTCATTGTGAAACAACAAGAGAATTATTTGCGTTGGACCTCGTAATTCTGAGCCACATTAAGATATCCGACTACGTTTTGGACCGTGATTTTGCAAAAACGTATATATAAATGGATAATATTTATATTTATAGAGTGTCACTTAGATTAGAAAATTTATATAAAATTGTCTTAAGAATAGTATTACAATAAAAAATTATTTAAGTACAATATTTTGACAAAAAATTAACATAGAATGACCCATTTTCAAAATATTCTCCTTTTGTGAAAAATGCTTCTATTATATAATAATATTTTGCCTGTATATCGTTCAGATCTCTGTACAGAAGCTCAACTAGAATTTTCGAAATGTATAACTTAGAAGTGAGTTTATCCATGTTTTACGACAGCAGAGGGGAGACATTTTAAGAAAAAAACGCCGATAATTATTTCAATGGGTTGTAACTCTGAAAATAATGTGAATTTTTCAAAACTCATAGTTGAGCTTATGTACAGATGTCTGAGCTATATACAAGCAAAATATTATTATAATAGAAGCATTTTGCACAAAAGGTGAACATTTTGGAATAGGTTATTCTAAGTTAATTTTTTGCCGAAATATAGTTATTTAAATAAATTTTTTTTGTCACAATGTCCTTAAAACAATTTTATACATGTTTTCTAATCTAAGTGACACTAAATATCATGAAAATTATCCATTTATGCGCTTTTTTAAAATCACAGTTCCGAACGTAGTAGGATATTTTCAAGTGACGACGATACTTGAGCTGGTCTCGTCCTTGTCTCCCTTCCTCCCCAATCTTCCACACCATACTAATGAGAGGGCTTTGAGCCTCGAAAGACTTAACGTGCTTCAGCCCCATCTACACGATGGGTCTTTACGGTGGCTACTAGGTTTCGAACTCATAACTTGCCAATGCCAGTCTAATTGGAGGTACTGGAAATAATGATAGAATTGCGAATATTGCTACCATAATCATTTTTGTTCATCCTTATCTATTAATACATTTTCTCAGAAATTACAGATTATAATAAAATAAATTTTTATTTTGCTATATTTTCACTGTATGTTTTGATATTTACGAGTACCTTTATAAGAAGGAGAGTAAAACAAATATAGAAAGCCCTCGTTTGTTCTATTGAAGATAGGCGTCTAGTTTATCACTGGTTTCATTTCTTTAGTTAAACTTTTAGTTAATTTAACAAAAGGCTCTTTGTTGCACTTTGACGTAAGGAGAACATACGGTTATTTCGGTAATCATTCGTTGTCCAAGTCTCATTTGCTTAATGTCTTTTCTTGAAGCCTTGAAAGCTTATCGGTGCGCATTTGGCATTGACTCCCATACTTTTTACCCCCAAACAATGAAATAAATTTAAGTATTGAAATATTTCTTTTCGAGTGTTTAACAGATTGTAGAAAATTGTGTGGAAAAAAATTGGGTAGATTTTAAACAATCGATTAAGTAATATTTTAACTCCTTTCTCAACCAGAATTCAAAATAATTTACAAAAATAAAATGAATAAATGTATAAATTGAGCAATTAATGAATTATTATTACTAAAAGGTTTTAATAAATATTTGTTTCATTTAATAAATAATTCAGCTATCGACATTTGCTATGTGGGGAAATGGTTATTACAATAGAAGGATTAGAGTTGTAGAATTAATTTTGCTGTCTTACAGTAAGCAAAAATTTTATCCATATTTACGAGATAAGAATAATTTTACTACCATTGTATGATGTTAAAGAGAAACAGCGAAAAAAAAAAATAAATGCTCTAGAATATAGGTCTACGATTATTTAGTTTTGAAAATATAATAAAAATGCTAACATTCGCACTTCCATGATTTTTACATTGTTCCTCAAAATTTTAGGATAATGACAGAAATAAAAAGTACCGTACAATCCGGCGTGTTACATGCACCGCCGTATGACGCGCACCTTTGCTTTCAAGCTGTAATTTTTAATTTTTAGGTATATTCGCCGTATAACGCGCACCCACTCTTTTTTACAAAGAAACCTGAAATGTACATAAGCGATGCTCTTACGTCATAAGTCATTTATTTGAGTTATTATTCTAAGCTTTAGAAAAAAAAATAGCATATACTTTTGGAACTACAACCCTTTAAGTTCATAAGGCTTGTCATCTCTTAGATAAACAGTGTTTCAATATATGTAGAAGCCTATTTTTTTTTCTATGCTCGTCTTCTTATATTTTTAAAACCCGGCGTATAACGCGCACCCGTAAATTTCGATCTTATTTTTTGTGTTAAAAGCGTACGTTACACACCGGAATTTACGGTAATTAATACTTGATAGAAACTTATTAATTGGAATTTGTATAAAAGCATTAGTTAACATAAATTGTAATGTTTGTTTTCTAAGTATTCAATACAATATTGAAATTAAAACCAATTTTATGAAAATTTGAAAATGATAGAAAAATTTATTCTTGTCTTGGAGAAAATGTTTTCTCTTAAATATGGTTCATGATCACCTAGGACAGATATATACTCATATATTGATTTCATAGTTTTTACCAAAATGTTGTTGAAGTCTTGTGGAATTACATACTGAAAGATGTACTTTACAGTTCATGGAGGGTCTGGAAAAGGATTTGGCTTGCTGAAATTTGGTACCCTAATGTACCCCACACATGCTGAATTGGGTTTAAGTTGGGTGAGTAAGGTAGCCAATCTATTCGAGTGATATCTCCTGTTTGGAAGTGTTATGATACTATATATAAACGATGTAGTGTCAGAAAATTCTGTAGCCATTGGTCAAATCTTTATGAGATGGTAATGTGGCTAAATTTCTAACGTCTTATATAGTATTAATAAAATCAAACTTTATCAATGAATGGAATGGTAAAACAAGTATTGATGATGTTGATATTCTAAAACAATGTGTCAAAATATGGTTCTAAAGTACAGGTTGGGAAAGTTGTAAATGCTCCCAAAAAAGCAACCATATTTACAGAATCATAATTATAAGTTATATTCAACACAACAAACATATTTTGTTGCATAAAAATTTTCAATAACTTATTTAGTAACCATTTAAAATGAAAATAATTATTTTATTTCTTGAAATTTAGGATATTACTTTATGGAATATGATATACGTAGCTTTACATGGTTTTCATATATAATTTCTATTCATTTACGTATGAATAAAAATTACTTTTTGTGGAAGAAAAATAACCAATTCTTCTATGCATGGATGGCAATACTTGTATTTTCTCTCTCTATATATATATAAGATGACATGGATTACCTCTAACAAACGTGGTTGTGAGAATGATTGTAATTATATATATATATATATTCAGAAATATTGTTATTACTTATATACAACATGAAAAACTTCTGGTGTAAAAAAATCAGACATTATAAATAACTATAAACATTTTACTAAATATTGCTTAAACCAGAAATACTCAATTAATTTTATTAATAGTTATAAGAATAAAGCTTTTCAAAATAGTTAGGTTTAAAATTCTGAGATTGTGTGATAATAGTTTATTACTATAAACTTAAATATTTCATAGTTATAGTTATCTCCATAATCTAATATTAAATAAAATTACTTATTATTATTTTATTCATATTTACTCTCTAGTGTTTTAAAAGTTATGCTATAATTTTGAACCTTATTAATTTTTATTTCCATTCTTTTTATACTTTTGTTAAGGTTTCATTTCAGCCCTTCACTTGATTAAATCTGCATTAGGGGCTAGAATCTGGGAATAACTTATTTATTGCATTTAGATTTAGCACGGATTTGCATTTGTAAAGGGAATTTTTAAGTAAGTTACGCTATCTTATAATGGATTTAGATATTCCTATCCATTATTTTTATTGGTTTTGCTCAGTGTTATTTACATAAAAAGGGGGAAAGGGTTTGGTGGCCAAAAACATGTTCAACCTCACGTTTATATCAATTATCTTATATATTAGCTGTCCTAAGTCAGTAATGTTTATAACACTGCAGCATCCATTTTATAATTTTTAATCTCGATTACTCATATGTCCTTCATTGTGTGACTTTCCTACTGTCTATGTGTTTTTTGAATATTATTGTTTGGATTTATTCTTTTTAGAGAATATTTTTTTATTTTTTTTAAAATATTTATTTAAAATTTAAAAAATTTATTATTTTTTAATATTAAAGGAGATGCCGTTTTTTTAATTGGTAAAAATAACTTGTTAAAATTTGGGGGGAAAATTTTAAAGGTTGTAAAAATAATAATTATATTGAAAACAAGGGTTAAGTTTTCCCCCAAAAAGGGGGGGTTATAGGGCTGTGTTTATAAAAATTGACTTTAAAAAACTGGAAAACCCCCATATAATAAATTTTAATTATAATAATATAATAATTATTTAAAATTTATTATTTAATATTTTAAATATTTATTATTTTAAAAGAAAAAAATAATAAAAAAAAAAAGATAAAATAAAAAAGTTTATAACCTACAACGCCAAAAAGAAAAAAAGGGGGTTAAAAAAAAAAAAAATTAAAAAAAAATTTTTTAAAATGGAGACCTATTATGATTTCTAGATCTGTCGCTGAATTAGGCCTGTGATTTAGGGTTAAGCAGTGCTTTATGGATCCCCCTTCCCCATACAGCAAAATTTTTCAACATAATAGAAAAAAACAGAGCTATGTTGAAAAGTTAAGCCTATTCCTAAAACAAGTGGATGATAAATCCGACAGTAAAGTAAAATGAAATTATTAAAAGAGAACAATAACGTTTTTCTCATAGAGAGGAATAATAAGAAAAAATTCTATAGAAAAAAATTAAGATATAAAAACTTACATGTAATAATGAAACCCAAAATAAGTACAGCCATGCATCTTATGCCGAAGCCCCACGCAAACTAATGGAAAAATGGACGTGTTAAAACAAGAAGAAAAAACAATGGCGCCATCTTGATAGTTATTTTGCAATTAAACTAAACACAAAATATATTTTAAAATTAAACTAATCATAAGATATTTTAAATAAATTAATAATCCATATTAAAAATAGAGTTAATATAACATAGAAATATATTTTAAAATAAATTTACTTGGATAATTGTATTCCAGACAAACATTGCAAAATTTAATATAATTTGGCATTATCAGTAACTAAATCATTGTTTCTTTTTATAAAATTTAAGATAATACTTCTAAATATCGATAGGTGTAGGTTACTACACCAGAAAGGTATTTTTACAATGTTAAAATAAAAAGAGTCTATATATATATATCTACAATGGAAAATTTAAACAAAAATTTTAGACACTTATTTTGGCACATTCACATAAAGCCTTGTATCAAACAACTAAGGATGTATAAAAGACACGAGTTAGTATTTTTAAAACGGATAATACTAGAAATAATAATAAAGTAATGCTTTAAAAAATTCTCGTATCAATATTAAAATAGGGCTCATAAGTGACTTTTTACATTCCTACATTATATGCCTTGCCAATAGGATAGAAGGTTTAAAATGAATGATAAAAGGTTTATCATGCTATTTATTCAGAGATACAGTACTTTGTTTTCACGAAATTCAAGTAAGATTTCCTTAAAATAAAAAAAAGTGGAACAGACAGTCCAAAATTCTCAAATATAAAGTATACGTCTTACCCTTACCGTCTTATATAACGAAAATAAATTTCAGAGTGAGCACAGAATTCCTTATAGAACTGTCTAATTTAAAACTTTACTACTCAGCTGTATTTCTAAAAAACGCATGTCTTATATATTATGTACAAAGAAAAACTTTAGTACGGCTTGCTCAAAATAAAGCCTTAAAAATTCTTGTTTAAGAAGCTTATTTACTAAAATCTCAGGACTCTTAAAATATGTGCATTCGTTTTTGCTTTGCTGAAAAAGTCAGCAAAAAGTTTGGTACTTTTAATCTGGGCCGGAAATCAGGATTAATTAAAGTTCCAGCTGTTTGTTCTATGTCAACTCTATAAGAAACTAAAAGCAGATTTTTCATTGGAGTTTCTATCGAAAGGGAGGAGATGTTTAGTGCGACTGTATCCTTCACTTGCTTTTTATATTAAGGCACTTTTTATCGTTGTGTTCAGACTTAAACTTACGAAACCAGCTTTTGTAAATAAATGTTGAATTACAAGGAGAAGTAATTAAAAAATGTCAAGAAATTGTTTCCTTACGTGAGAGATTTTGGAGAAAATCACACTTGAAAAAACTAAAAGACTAGTTCATAGTACTTTGAAATCTTTGTGTTTGAGAAGATGGGTTAAATTACAAACTATTAGATTTTAGAACCAAAAAAATTCCTTCACTGAATTATAAAACTTATTTCCATTGAAATTATAATTTTACAGAGTTCATAGAACATGTATATGATACATGCAATCTTACATCTAAATTTAAATAATTTTTATACATTTTGAATCCGTAGAGTTTCATTCATAAAGCTTAATTATTTTTTTATTTTATGATTTATAATTTGCTGTTAAACTTTACTCGTATAAAATTTGCTGTCTTAAAATTAGGATATTCACATATTCAAGATATTTTAATTAATATAATTTGAATTTTTCCACTTTTTAGACTTTAAATAATTATTATTCTGATATTTCTAAGGATAGAAATGAGACAGTGTTTCATTGTTTAGTAACACAGAATTATTTATATATATTTTTTAAAGTAACAGTGAAACTGAAACATTTTTCTTTGAATTCTTTGTTGACATCGAACTATTTCATTAATTTCTCATAAAATACGTTTAGAATCGAAATAAGAGAGTGCACACACTACTGATACTATTTTATTTTTGTACTATTTTATTTTATTTTGTTATATTTCTGTGTTCATTACTTTGCTTGCTTTTTTACAATTAATGGCGATTTAGTACATAATTTTGATTATATATGTGTGTATGTTTAGAATTAAAAAGACATGAAATGATATATAATTTCACGTATTTCCAATATTTCCAATCCAATTGAGCTCCTTGAGCCCCAATTATAATTAAATAAAGATATTTCAATAGAGTTGTTTTTGCTTAAAACTTTCTATTTATGATTCTTAAGAAACAACAAATTATATCTGCATTAAAAATAACAATGATTTCCTCGTTTATTGTAATGATAAGAAATGTCAATGTCTTAGCTACTGTGTACAGATTAAAATCACATAGCAATACACCAGTAGCGCACACAGGGATTTTTCAAGGAAGGGGTGGGGGGGGGTTCAGGGTCGAAAGTCCCCCATTCTTGTATCATGCTGCTTTTGATTTTGTCGGTTTTCGGGAACAAAACAGTAAAAAACTAATTATATAATAAATAATTAGCATTAATAAATAAAATTAATCATTAATAACAAATACTTAATTAAATTTTAAGTACTATATACTTAGAATTATAATCAATCGGAAAAAAAATCAAGGGTTTGGGAGGGGTCCGGACCCCTAGGACACCCTCTTGTGTGCACCACTGCAATACACTCAATATAAAAGGTAGACATAAACTCCATTTTAATTCATATTGTCCTAGATATAGAAAGTGTAAAGGAAACATTAAATATCTTTTTCATCCGAACGCTCTGCTAACTTATAGTACAGTATTCTGACAATTTTAGCTCTCCGAAAATGATTTAGAACAAAGAAAACTACAGAAAATTATTTTTGCTTCTGAAATTTCCCATTTTCCCAGCTTACGTGCATCGTATTCAAATAAGAGACTCATGCGGTGATAATTCATAAAGAAATGGAAAGCATCACACATACCGTCCCATAAATCACCAAATGTGTACCGTAAGTGCTTGCCTGAGACTTGGCAATTCCACGCAGCTTGTCTGGACCATAAGGTTGAAATTTATCTCCTGCAGACACTTTCGACACCTGACATTCAGTTTTCAGATCTATTTTAATATCTGTCAAAAGGAGTTTTGCTTGAATTTCTCTGAATGTGCTGCTCGCTGTATCATGTCGAATACCATTTGGTAGCACATTTATGGTTATAATTTGAGGATATTGTCGATTGTTTATTCTAAATAACGCATGGATAATTCTATAAATAATTGGATTTCCGCTAAAAATAATTGGTACAAAAAGAGAATTAAAATTGCAGAATTATGATATTTTTAGCATTTAAAGTACTGTAATGCAGCAAAATAGGGAGGATTCCATTTAGTGAATCATTTTTTAAAATTATCTTTATAAGAAAAATGGATAAAAAGAGTAAAAGCATTTGAGTAATTGAAAAAAATAAATAACACATTTTATTCAAATGATTCGGTTATCAATATCTTCAATCAAAATGGTATCAATTATATATGGTTTGTCTAAAAACTTTAGAAATGTGGTTCAAACTAAAAATGTAACACTAGAACATAAGATAATTTCGAATACATAAATAAAATATTAAAAGATATATTACAGAATAAGAAATTTAAAGGAAAAGAAATCGAAAAAGATTAAATTTACTCAATCAATATACATGATTTCAATAGGAATCCTGTTGCATTAAAATGTTAACACAAGTTTAGAATAAGAACGACATCATTAGTAACTGATTATTAAATTTTAATTACCACTTTTTCCTAAATTTATATTGAAGCGTTACATTTCCTTTGATCATAGAAACAAATTTCAAAATCCTATGTGGCCATGGTAGCTTTGTGATCATGGTCCCGAACTCGTGGCTGGCATATCATGAGTTTGAGCCCTGGTGCCATTGAAGACTTGCCGTGTAGATGGGTTGATGTATATTAAATTTGTCGATGCTCAGTGTCCTTCCGTTAGAAAAGTGTGGTATTTTGGTGATTAGATTTTCCAGCTCAGGTATTTTGCCGTCGCTTGATCGTCACTAATGGCCCTCCCGTTGATTTATATTGCAACATTAATAAACACTCGTTCAAAATAACATTTACTAATTCGTCTTTTAAACATTCTAATAGAACCCAAATCTGTATTATTCAAATTAAAATTTTTCTTACTACCAGTTGGTTCAAATTAATTAAATTAAACAACAAGTCCAGCATTTGCTAAATCAAGTTTAAATAATTTTGTTGTAAAACTTTATTGTACAATATGGCTAAAAACCACCACTGTTGAAAATTGCATTTAGAACGGGAATATGTTCTCAATTTGTCACGTCTTCTTTTGTACGTTAAATTTTACGTTTTCCTTAGATGCACGCCGAAAAGTTTTTCGAGTGACGTATTTATAATTGCTTAATTTCATTATTTTCAAGAAATATGTTAAGATACATATCTTTTATTTGTCATTTGTTCATTTTCTTTCGTTCTTTTTTGGGGTAAATGAAAATATATTCACTTTGTTAGTGACATATTTAATTATTTGTTGATTCCAGCATTTTTTTGGATTAATGAAAAAAATATTTATTTGGTTATGATTTGTTTTTTAATCAAAGCATTTTCTTACGGTGCAGGAAAGGGAAATAGTTTTATTCATCTCATTATCTGAAGCAAATCTTCAACTGTTTTACATAAACATGTGTTCGCAGTAAATTTCGAACGCATTTGCTTATAAACTTTTTTTATAAATTTAATTATGACAGTTTTAAAAAACAGAACACATTTTCCATAAATTAAATGTTTATAAAATTTATGATTTCTAGCAATAATCCATCAACATTTATTTTTTTTATTTAAAAAAAGGAGGTAAATTATTTTTTTCCTCGATATTTTTTTTACGACTGTTACTTTTTACCACATGTGCGTCAATTTTACGTGACAAAAAGCCTCCTTTGTATTGATACAATTGAATTTTTTCTGTGATATTTTTTTTACCCATGATAATCATATAATATTTATTAAAAACTAATGAATAACGAGTAACAAATGACAGTTTTCGAGAAACTGCCTAATGGAAGAAATTGATAGAAATAATGCAATTGAATTAATAAGTCTAGATAGAGAATCCTAATTTTGTTTTTAATGAATGAATCTTGTTTCCCAGATTCAATATCAAATCAGCAACTTTTTTTTAACACCAAATTTGTTTTGTTTTTCAACAGAATTTCTCGTTATCAAAGCCTTTTACTTAAAATCACTTTAGCATTAAATTCAAACTTTGCTCATAAATATATTCTTGTTCTTTATATTCAAATCTCAGAAAATTATATTTTCAATTCAACACCAAATCTGAATTATCGTTATATTATGACGTACAATATAGACAATTTATCTCTCTCTCCCTCAAAATATATACAGGAGAAAAGCGACTCACTTTTTCACGCGTCACGATATCTTTGGAACTATTAGACCTACAGACTTGAAATTTAGCAGAAATGTCTCTTTTGTTGAGTAGAGAGTTACTAAGAATGAGTTTTGCTGAAATCCTCCCAAGAGGGTTGTGGGCCCGTTATGGACAAATTTTCCTGTTTTTCAGCTATTAGACTTACAGAACAAAAAATTGGCTGCCATGATTTTTGTGAAGCATATATCCACTAAGAGCGTGTTATGCAAAAATCGAAATCCAAGAAGGTTGCAAAAGTTATAAAGGCGTTATATAATTTTTTTTTTAAAGAAAAACTCTCTTTTGTATTATTAGATCCACAGACTTGAAATTTGGTATGCATGTTTCTTTCCTTAAGTAGAGATCTGATAAAAATGTTTTTTTCCTGCTGAAATCGACTGCGAAGGAGGATTTACAGGGACGTAAAAAATGTATTTTAGCCTTAGAAATTCGAGTACTGTCTTTTTCATATCGAGGCTTTAGGTATGTTTTTCTGTACAATCGAAAGCTCAATGCTATGATGAAAATATCACTAACTTAAAAGCAATAAATATTCATGAAACAACAAGCAAAGCAGGCAGTTAATGACTATTATAATATGCAGGTAATATAAATACTCAGAAATTAGAGATTTAATTTCCTTAATAAAAAAACAAGTAATATGAAAAAATTAAGTCAACTCCTATTTAAGTTAACGAAGAAAAATTTTATTTTTGTGAATTTAATTTAATTAATGAATTAATATTTGAAAAAAACTGCATTAGCGTCAAGTGACCACTAAAAGTTAAAAAACTTACTGGTGCCATCTGTTGCCGCTAGCTCAAACTTCGTCAGAAATAACGAGGAATAAATTTAAAATTAAAAAATAAAATTTAATTATTGAATTAATATTTGAAAAAACTGTATTAACATCAAGTGTTACCACTACAAGTTTAAAAAAATTGTATTTGAACTTCAGTTAATGAATAAAATGTATTCTATTAACCATTGAATATTTGAACAAGATATAAATATATATAAGGTTTTTATTCTTACATGTAAGTTCTTATTCTAATTTTTTCGAAAGAAATTTTTTTTTTATTATTCCTCTCTTTGAGAGATTCATTATTGTTCGTTTTTCATAATTTCATTTTACTATATTGTCAGGTTCATCATCCACGTGTTAGAAATAGGCTTAACTTTTCAACATGGCTCTATTTTTTCTTTTTTCTATTATGTCGAAAATTTCTGTTGTACGGGGAAGGTTGGATCCATAAAGCATTGCTAACCCTAAATCGCTGGCCTTATTCAGCGACAGCCTTAGAAATCATAACAGGTCTCCAGTTTAGTCTAAAGACTTTTTTGTATCTACATCTGTTGTGTCTTGTGAACTCCTACTTCTTTCTTCTGTAGCATTGTAGGTTCTAGAACTTTTTCACTTTTATTATATATATATATATATATGTATTTATATCTTGTCCTAAGGCAGCAATGTTTATTATACTGCAGCTTCCATTTTTTAAATTTCAATTTCTCATATCTTCTTCAATATATGGTTTTCTTACTAACTCTGTATTTTTTGGTTTTGATTGATAAAAGTAAACTTCTCATTTGTAGAGAATTAGACTATATATATATAGGGAGAGAGTGAACTAATAGTAGGAATAGAATGATGAACAAAACTACAATAATTTTGTAGAATCGAGGCTTATAAAAGGTCATACACATCTATAAAACCAAATAAAATTTTATCTCATTCAAAATCTTTATTTAACATATGCTGTTCACCGTCTTTCCCCTACTTCTTGTAATAAAATATGTATTTAACTTCTCATTACTGATGTAGTAAACTATAAATACACGATCGTTATGATAGCATGTGCTTAAAATAATATCTGTTCGCATTAAACTGTAAAACTTGTTTCGAAAGTTGTTAAAGCTTTTAACATTATACTTCCGAAATCGTTGGGAAAACTGATAAACATTTCACGCTAGCAATGCGTCTTTCTAAATTAATGTTTGAAATTTGAGATAATTTGATGCTGAGTTTGGAGTCAATATAAATTACGCTTAGAAATTAACTGCTTCAAGGTAATTAGTCTCTCAGTTACTAGATGTTGCACCTAACGTTTCCAATGTTACTTTGCTAGTAATTGAATCTTTCCGAGTTGGTAATAAATTGATAATGTAATAAGACATAAGTTTACTTATGCAAACGAGGTGTACTAATAATTCAACTTTCTGTTTCTTCGCTAAAATTGAAGTTCAGAATTAAACTGAAATTTTTAAATGGAAAGCGATAGCCAAGTTGTATACATTAAAGAATTGGAAATGAATTTAAAACTGTTAAGGGCAAACTATATTCAAAATTTAATTAATTATGAAAATTAGCTGAAGACGTAATTCAGTTTCATTAATTAATTCTAAAATAAAAAGTCTGTATTCGAAAATATGTTATTCTGATATTGTTGTAAATTATATTAAACTTTCAATAAGTATCGCATCAGTTGAATAAGCGTCATACACGTAAAGTCGAATTATAAAACCAATAAAATAAAAAAGCTTTAAAGTTTGGAATTTACGATAATGTTAATAAAGAAAATAAATTTCAACTATCAATAACATAATCGCAAATCTATTTTCATTGTAATAAAGTGAAAGCATTTACAAAACTAAAATCCGAGTGTTTAGTTCCAAAATTTCTAATTATTTCAAAATTTGGTGAAATATAAGGTGACCAAAAATTTTTGCCTTGATAACAAATATTTATTGTGCTCTTTTATTATAATTAGACATATTTTGGATACGTTTTAAGTTCTATGAATTTTTTTATAAGATTATTTACCTCACTAAATTTCAACGAGCTCCCTTCCATGATATCTCGGAGAATATAACAGCGATATTCCAGTTACCACATAGTATTTTTTAACAAGTTTTACATTTTATAAACATGCAACCTAAGTCATCCATGAAATTTTCTCAGTAGCCTTGTTTTGTGATAGTTGAAGTTCAAATCACAACATCGAAATTCACGTTTAGCATTAAAGGGCGATTTCGTTTCGTGAAATAGAAGCCCATATTGGGCTTTCTCTTGAATCTTCTCCATTTCGACAAAGTATTATCGCTTCTTTATACAAATGTTCTCCCGAATTACTCTTGAATTAGTATTCTCGCCATTTGCTGCACAAAAAATACCAATGATACAAAAGTTATATTAATATATTAAATGGTTATTTTGTATTAAATTATATATATATATATATATATATTATGTATTGGAGTGATTCTTAAAGATTGACAGGGAAATGCTACGTGCAGCCGTTTACCATGTTATATTTTATTCTAAGGTTCAGCAAAACAGACTGTACTCCAAGCCATGACAAGACGAGATCTTTTTCAGCGTTGATCAGCAGCGAGTGAGTCCTTAGTACACGTGTCTCTTTTAAGTCTGGCGAAAGTAGAAGTCAAAGTTTTTATGCGGGAGGTGAGTTGAGTTGTTCTGGTATGAAGTTTACCCAACTGACACTTGAAGGGCTGGGGATTCATCACATATATATATTATAATCAGGTCAAGACTTTTGATGCACCCTATATATAGTCAAATGGAATATTGGAATAATGGAAATATTTAGTCAAGTGGATGACAAATTCTCCGAATATTGAACTTAACTATCTTACCGGAACATCCGTCTCTCAGACGGGGATGATTTGCTTTGACGCCTGTAGATAACGCTGTGGTGTGATTTTTGGGGTGGGCTGCGTTGACATTTTCAGTTAGACTCTACCCAGTGAGAGGATCACGTGGTTGTAAATGACGATTTTTTTCTACTCGCGATATGTGCGATTTTTCTTATATATCACCGTCTATACACACGGATATTCTATAGTTTTTTCGTGTTTTTGTATTATTATTTTTAATTACTTTTACATGAATATAAATAATTTTTAATCAAGTTTTTATAAAAATACTGGTCACAATTCTAGTGATAAAAACATATTATTGTGCTTGACACAATATATGTTCCTACACATCTTATTTGAGCCATACTCAATTTCGTGAGCTATAAGGACATTTAAAACAGTCGTTAAGGTGATAAAGTTCAAAAAAAATTTACGTACCCGTCTGTCAGACGTATTTTTCTCAGTGCGGCAAAAAAATTGATGTTCCGGCCAGTGGGTTAATATTGTCTGTCAATAAAATATAAAAAAAAATTAAATGGCATAAAAAGGAATTAAATATAACCATCATATATGACCTTCATTTAAAATAACGCGTTGAATTTTCAGTCTAATATCAAAAATTTATCTTTTAGCGAAATACGTAGTAATAAAATTAACAAATGTTTATTGCTCTCTGAAGATATTGCAAGAAAAACTTTTAATTATAAGATCACTAAGGGACAAGGAAATATCTATAACAGATGCATTTATTCAGATAGCTCTTTCAATAAAACTGTTTTCCTATAAGAAGAGAATTCTCTCTTTATCTTAGAAGAAAAAGCTTCTAGGCTTTAGTAGAAACATGGACATAAGAGCAGAGTCCATTAAAAGCTCTTAGCACAATATCCGCTTCTTTGTTAAATTCTTTTCTTTGAAGATTTAGTTAAGGTTAAATTTGTAAATATTCCTCTTTCTGTAACAAAACTTTATAAATCCATTAAAGACCAATAAGGTTAAATGATCGAGATGGTTAATTATTTAGACTTGAATACAAAATGTCCTCGGAAATCATATTGTAGATTTTATAAAGGATTTATAAAGTGCAAAAGCATGTGAATTTTCAGTTCATCTTTCATTAGAAAAAATGTCTATTATTAGTAGGTAGTTCTAAGAGTTCAAAATTAAACGCTAATAACATTTCTTGTTCTTCTTCAAAACTATTTTTAATTGCACAATCTGAAGCATAGTATAATAGCTAAGCATCATTTAATTAATGCTTATCAACATTTATATCCTTTGTTCGATAAATTTTGAAATATTTAAATTTAAAACTGGAAATCATTTATATAAAATGACTGTCAAAAGAAATTAGCCAAAAGTATTTCATACTGGGTTTTCTTAGAAAGGAAAAAAGTTTTCTTTGAGAGTACTTCTTAGTTTATAAAATAGTTGGAAAGAAAAAAAATGAAAAGGGGAAATAAATTTGATTAAGTATTTTAATATAATATTAAAAGCTTTTGCAATTCACTTTATTAAAGAAATATTCAATTTCAGTGTCATAAAACTTATCTCAAATCGCTTTTGAATTTAATGGATTTTTGCATTTAGATTCAGTTTATACTTAAGGTCAAAAGGGTATTTAATATAATATAGAATAATTTTTAATATAATATTTAAAATAAAAACAATAAAAAAAGTGTCAGTTAGAATGTCATATGGCTTGATTGAAAGAGTGTTAAGAAAGCTTTTCATTCTAAAGAAAATGATTTATTCACTAAGGATTATTTCATAGCAATAGACTGTTTAATGTGAGCGTTTGCAAAATTTTTTGAAACACAAGTAATTAAATATTTTTAATTTACAATATTACAAGTGAATAATTCAGTTACTTGTTCCATATTAATTTACGTGTTCACTTAAGTTCAAGTATTGAAATAATAATGAAAGGTGATGTTGAATCTGGAATACAATATGGTTTAAAATTAAATACTACGTAATAAGAAAAAAGCTACCTAAAATGCTTCAAGAGTAAACGTTTATACTTATTATGTATAGATACAGCATCTATAACGCAATTATAATAAATAAAAGTAATTAAATACAAGTTACACATTTGACTATGGTAATGGCAATAGTCTGCATATGCTTCAATCAGTTGTATACATGATAGAAAAGAAATTAAAATGGTTTATTCAGTTGATCAATGAGGGAATATCAAGCAATGTGTATATCAATAAATAAAAAAATTAATATTAATTGTTTGGCAATTTTAACTATGATAATCCAAAATGTCTATTCTCTTTTCATATACGTGTCATTTTGATAGCATTTACATGGCTACACGCACTATTCTAATTATATTCTTTTTCTTTCTCTGGAGATTTAACAGATCAAATGTGGTGAAGTAATACAACTGAACAAATTCAAAAAGTGCATTGAACAAATTATAGGAATAAGTCTTAATCTACCACTAAGAAAGAAATCCCTCTATTTTATAATAAGACCAATTATAATGTTTCGCTAATTCTTATATATCGAATTTTTCAATAAGTTAACTATAAGTAATTTAAATAAATAACATTTGTATGTAAACCTGTGCTTCTCAAACTTTCAATACTTGTGACCCAATATTCAATTATAATTTTCATCGTGCCCCCCTGCCCCTGCATACAGTAGCAATGTATCGATTTCAATAATACTGTACTTTGATTCTAAGACTACAATACGATTTTAACCTCTTAAGTGTATATAAACGTTTCGCTCATTCAAAGCGTCAACTGTCTCGGACGTATATATACGTCTTTCCAAAGTACGATCTTTTTTCTGCATTGCTATCCAAACAATGATTCCGAAGGCCTTAGAATGCACTTAAGGGACCTTGACAGTGTTTTCAAAGGATTAACTTACTTCAGAGGATTTTCTTATTTATTCCTACTCTCTCTCCCCCACTAATACATCACATACTCGCGCCTACGTGGAAAACGGTGGCACTGGGGAGCGAATCACGTAACTTTTAATCGGTAGTGAAGGGATTAATTATAAGCAATACAAATTATCTAGAAAAGTGTTAGTTTTTGTATATAATTTTATACATGACAAGCCCATTGGGGTCACTGGTAATTATTAAACTTGTTTTTTTATTGTTAAATTAATAATAAAATACATTGTGCAGTACTGATACATTTATAAGCGTATTACATCTGTGTAAGGGCGTATTTTGTTTTATATTATGTCAGAATGTATTTTGTTTGTGTACTTCAAGTAAACTCATAATTTTTTTTGAAAAATAATCTTTTGTTTTCGACTTTTCAATATGGTCGTGCCTCCCTGTAGATTACACCAATCTAGGGGAGCGCCCTAAAGTTTTTAGAATGCTGATGGAAACCAAAATTTAGTTTGCATAATAATTAATATAATTAATACCACGTTAATATTGTATTGTTACTAAGTCAAAGATACTATATTTTGTATCATGCATTTTTATGATAGGTATATATGGAACCTTAAAAGTGTGATATTTTCAATATTGAACTAATTCTCAAATATAAAATGTACGAAATAAAGTGATAGAATTCATTTAAATAATTTTAAGGAATATGTTGATTTAGTGACATTTAAAAATTAAATATAAAAGAAATTGAATATGAGAAAATTACTGTAGTCATAATAAAACTGTGGCAAGAAAATCATTTTATAAGTTATCTAAAAATATTAGTAGCCGACACTAAATTTCTAGCGTATAGTAAAATAAGTGCAGTTATTATTTAAAAAGTATAAATGAAACAATAAGATTTATCTATTTCAATTTATAAATCACAAAATGAACTCAATATATTAATGGATTCGTTTTGAGTCGAACGTCCATGCATTACTATTTAAAAGAATTCTGCTTTTTAATTTAATGGGGTTTCTCTCTCTCTTTTTTTGCTATGTGTGAACAATTTTACTTCAACATTGTTTTAAAAAATAAGCTTTATTATAATCTTATTTTAATCTATAATTACCTGATAAACACGCATTCTTTAGCAAGTAAAGAAATTTATTAATTAGAACAACTCTCAGTTTTTATGATAAAAGTAATTCCACTTAATTGCTAATGCGAAAAAGTTTTTTTCATTATTAAAACTAACAGACATCTAAAGGAAATCTTTGAAGACATTTTTAATTTGTTGCTTTTTATTTGAATTAACTTCTATTGTCTCTGATTAGTAAAAATTTGTAAGAATAATTGACGTAACTGTTAAAACGCACGTTTTTTGGTCTAAATTTATTTGTAATCAAGTGCACAGTTATGTGTGTTATGGTCTTGAAATAAACCTCTTAGTGAAACACTTTTTTTTTCCAAAAATGAAATTTAATTGGGCATTTTTAAACTTAAATTGTTTTTAAGGAAGGTGTCTTTTTCAAATTCTAGTCTCACAAGTTGCTAAATAAGTAAATTAAATGTGAAATGTTAAGTTGCTGTTTTCATTATAATTTGTCTATTGTCACAACGTTTGCTTCATGATTTAAATACCAACTCATGTTTTCTTAATTTGGTTTAAGATATCCGACTACGTTCGGAACCGTGATTTTGCAAAAGCGTATAAATGGATAATATTTATGATATTTAGTGTCACTTAGATTAGAAAAAATTATAGAAAATTATTTTAAGAATAGTATTACAATAAAAAATTGTTTAAGTACAATATTTTGATACAAAATGAACTTAGAGAGGCCAATTTTCAAAATATTCTCCTTTGTGTAAAATGCTTCTTTTATAAAAATATTTTGCCTGTATATAGCTCAGACCTCTGTGCAGAGGCTAAACTAGAATTTTTGAAATATATATCTTAGAAGTGGGTTTATCCATGTTTTACAACAGAACAGAGGGAAGAAATTTTATTAAAAAACGCCGACATTATTTATTGTTAACTGAAAATAATGCGAATTTTTCAAAAATCTAGTTCAGATCTCTAGAAATTTTTATATAGGGCCACGCACACAGGGCGACACACACACACACACACACACACACACACACACACACACAACACACACACACACACACACACACACACACACACACACACACACACACACACACACACACACACACACACACACACACACACACACACACAATATTATTATTTTAGAAGCATTTTTTTTATAAAGAACATTTTGAAAAAGGTTATTCTAAGTTAATTTTTTGCCAAAATATTATATTTAAATAATTTTTTTTTGTCAAAATGTCCTTAAAACAATTTTATACATGTATTCTAATCTAAATATCATGAAAACTATCCATTAAAGCGCTTTTTTAAAATCATGGTTCCGAACGTAGCCAGATACCTTAAATTTTTTAATAAATTAGTTACTTTGAAAAATCTGTTTTTTGATAAACAATTATTATTTGCCAACTATTTGATTTATCTTTATTGAGAAATTATAAAACTCCTTTTGAAACAAATATTTTATGAATTTTTTCCAAGTACAATCCTTTTTTTTAATCAATTGTCAGATAACAATTTAAAGAACACAAAAACTAAATTCTGATTTTATTAAAACTTCAACAAATAAATTTCTACTTTTTCTATGTATTTTTAGTTTTGGAAAAATTTTTCTATTCATTCTGCCAATGGAAAAGAAAAAAAACACAGATTAATTTAATATTTAATATACTCTCCCAAAGGAGGAGAAAAAAATTAAAAACCAATAGAAGACTCTGTTGAACCCTTGACGTCAAGTAAATCTTCACTTTCATAAAACCAATTTTTGCATAACTGAATTTTTTTCAATGCATTCTGCAAATCAACTAACATGCAATAACGTACTATAGTAATATCCGTCTGACACGCCAGAGGAAAGCAAAAAACAGAATGTCTTTCATTTCATGAGCTTGTCGAGAATTCTTCAGCAACTTTTCCCATGTTCTTTCGAGAACTTCTCTATATTTGTAGCTGTCACCTCGGGATACATCGAAAGTTTAGCTTGACATAATAACTATCTCGGACAAAAAAGAACCTTATTTGTATGTCACAAGTCGAACTTCGAAACAGTATATTTCTCAGGCAGTTTCTAAATTTACCCCTAAGATGAAGCTTCTTGAACTGAACTCAAATAAATATGCTTTGAAAAGTGAAGCTTCTAAATTACATCAAACACGAAATTCGCTGCGAGTTACACATATCAGAATAATAATTTAAGCGAATAAAACCAATAAAATTTTTTGAAGGTTCGTTTTCAATATTCGGCAGCCAGTTTTAAATCAAAAACTGAATTTCTGAAGGGTATTATCGCCAAAGGAAAGATTAAAAACAGACTTTTTACTTGTTTTTTAGCTTGAAAAACTCAAAATTGATGTTTGCTATTTTTAGCTAAAAACTGTGATTAAAATTGACATGCATTTAATATCCGTTTTAAAAAATTCATATGGTCTTAAAATTTATCTTTATAATAAATTAATAAACAAAGCTTCTTTTTATTTATATATAAGTTAACCCCGAACTTTTTTGATTGCATACCTCTAAAAGAAAAGTAATTATAAGTACCCCATTTAATATATACATATATAATCATAAGTTCATCTTTTTCCTGGGGTAAACGCACTACACTTTGGTAACCATTGCTTTAATATTTCAAGAATTGTAACGAAAAGTGGGATGTAGGATCGTAATATGAGTATTTTATACATGATATTAAAAGGCTTTCATGATTTAATTAAATTTTCTTAATAAAGGGTAAAGTGTCTTTACGTGAATTATTTTATTAAATTTAAACATTTAGTACGGGTTTGTGGGAATGTATGTATTCTTTATATAGATTGTGTAAAAAAATTTGTTTGTCGAACATCTTATTACAATTTTAAGTTTATTCTTTCATTTGTAAATAATGAATTTACTTTGTAGAAATCTTGCATTTCTTACTTTTTCCGTCTTCCTTCTTCAAAAACATTGACTGCAGATTTTTTCAGGATACAGATAATTTTACTCATTGTCTGTGATTAGTACTTTTTAAAACTTATCAGTTATTTACATGTAAAATATTTTTTACATTTAAAATTTTAGTGTGTTTCGTCTTAGACCCACTCTCATTTTTAAAATGTTGTAATCCTTTTTACCGTAAACTTGAATATATTTAAAAAAGTTTTAAAAAAATGAAGTTAGGTATGTAAGAACGTAAGAAAATTCTGTTTATATTATTAACTTTGTAGGATTAATGACAGCTCGTTCACTCTGCATTTTTATATGTAATACATTTTGAGTATTGAGGCAGATATAATTTTATGATGTACTTTATATATTGTGGTAACATGTATAAAGACATATGGAGGCTGAAGTCGAAATTTATTGGAAATAAAATAACCTAAGATGTATTACGATAGCGAATGACGTTGAGAAATAACATATTCTGAAGTTCTACAGAAGGGTTTCCTTTGCATACACACAAAAGAGACGACGTTTAATTCTACTAAATATAAGTATAAAAATCTATCTTCATTAGTTGGAAAGTAAAAGAAAAGACCGAAAAGAATAAAAAATAACAATAAGGAAAAAAGAGAAGGTGGTTAGATTTTCAAAAAGACAATTTTTTATTTATATCATCGCCATTTTTTTTCTTTACGCTGTGATTGCATATTTCTTAGGTGAAGAAGGATTAACACAAAATTCAAAGTCAACTGCAAACTTTAAAGTTTTTTTTCAATATTTATTATTGTTTATTCGGAAACAGTAGTATGTAAATTTAAAATATTATAATTATTTTGCCTTAAGATTTATATAATTTTTCTGTTTTATTAAAATTTTTGTTTAATTTAAAAATAATAATTATAATTTAAAAGAAAATTTATTTTATTTGAATGTTGTGTTTGAATACTGAATAAATTCGACTAAATTAATGCTAATATAGATGTATTTTAAAATAGTTATAAATACATTCTCTTTTTTAAAAATTAACTTTAAAATGTTACCAATAAATATTTTGCTAAGATTTCGAAATGGTATACATAGGATAAGAGGTTTCAAAAATATCTCTATATACTAGCATTTGAGTTCGGAGTCGAAATGACACACTGTAAAGGTTATGGAACTGAAAACAATCGATAATTGAAACGATTAGCATCCTGCAAAAATCGAAATTGAGAAACAGCTAAGTGAATAGCTTAAGGAGGGAGATGTAAAACCTAGCTTTGCTGATTATTTAAGTCCTGAAATGTTAGCGAAAAACAAAAAGAAAAAAGTATAAAAAAGATAATATACAAAACTCATCACCATTATGATGTAAGGAAAAATGGGTAATAGATTATAACAACTACTACATCAGGCAATAAATTTTTGTTTGATTTTGTGGGTCGGAGTGGTCGAATGTAGGAACGTAAAATGCCTATTTTTATTACTAATTGCATATAACTATTAACTTTCCTTGACTATGTACTTTTTTGTATATATATATATATATATTTATAGACTAATTCTCTACAAATAAGAGATAACATTCAAACAATAACATTCGAAAAACACATAGACAGTAGGAAAATCACACAATGAAGGACATACGAGTAATCGAGATTAAAAATTATAAAATGGATATATATGCTGCAGTGTTATAAACATTACTGACTTAGAACAGCTAATATATAAAATAATTTACAAAAAGCGCGTTGAACATGTTTGGCCAGCCAACCTTCCCCTCTATTTATGTAAATAACACTGAGCAAAAATCCTATATATATATAGCAGCAGTATATATATATATATATATATATATATATATATATATATATATATATATATATATAAACAAATAGCTATGAAACCTAGTATAACTAGTTACATAGGCCACATAGCCACGTATAGCAATAACAACCTGGCTCAGTGGAACCAAGGAGATTGCAGGTTTAAATAAGTTTTGGGCTAGCTTAACCTTTCCACCTGTAATTTGCCTAAACCACTGACCCAAAGGGAAAGGAAGGAATAATATAAGAAGAATTTTAAATATTACAAATAAAATAACAATTCTATTAAAATATAACAATACAATTATATATATTATTAAAATTATACATATATATGTTTGTGTGGACATTTATAATATGTTTTGAACATTAGCAAAGGGTATCAGAGTTTACTTTATACTTTATATGATATAAAACATAAGACAGATGTATTTAGATTGTTCTTGTGATGAATGAAATTTTGATGATAATAAAATGTATTTTAAATAAATATTAAGTGTGCACTAATAAATTAGTGTTGTTTTAAAGTAGCCCTACTGAAATAAACCATCAGGAACTCATCCACACGTTAATGGAATGTTTGTCATAATGCTTTAAATTTTTAAGTGGAGTTTTACATCAGATCTGTTGTAATATTATTCAGAGGTTTCAAAATTATATATATATATATATATATATATATATATATATATATATATATATATATATATATATATATTTGCATTCCTTGATCTGTGTATAAAGGGACTCGTTGCAATTGATTGACTTTACAGAAGATACTACAGATATGAATTCTAACACAAGGTGTTATTTATATAGTTCTACACTGTTACTTTAAAGTGATGATTTCAGTGTTTTTCAAACACAATTTGAGATTTAATTACTTTAATTTTCTTTTCGTAAAGTTTTTAAATATATGATATTATCGTACTTCCTGTTCTTATCATTGCGATATTTTTGGTGCTACTTTGTAACAAAAATTAATAACGTCTCGGAATTCGATGTTGCTTCACATTGATCAACTCTTCTCTAATAAACCATTGTCCATAGTCAATGAGAAAACACCCCGTCGCAACCAAATTTACGATGTTTAACAACTTTGAAAAGGATACTTTTTTGGCATAAGTTTAAAATTTCGCTGAACTATACTGAATTTAAATGGGGTTTGAGAAAAATACTTTTTTTTATTTCATATCGATAGAACATTATAAGAAGGAAAATATTCATAAGAAAATAAATGTTCCACGAATTTCTATGAAAATTCAGTATTTTTAATCAAATAAAATTAAAGCTTGGAAATTTGTATCGAGTTAAATTATAAATATTTGCAACATAAAATAATCCTAAACTCAGCAAAAAAAGTAATTTTTGTTTAAAATATGTTAGAAAGTAGTTTTTGATACTGAAACAGTAAATGAGAAAACGTTTAATTTTTAGAGGTCCTATTTTATTCATAGTTCAATTGGGAAATTCTAAAAATGGAATATTTTGTGAATTTCACAGTAAACTTAAGTAATTTGAGTTATTTATTACGACGAAAGCAAAAGCACATATTTTAACACTAAAGTAGGACTATCTTTTTCATTAGCCTCGATAATTTTCATCCTACTCCAGTAACCGTAATTTTTTGCTCTTCATAAGAAACAGTTTTGTTCGTAATTTGAATTTAGCCTCCAGAAAATCACCTGATAATGACAAGACGTTCTAATTTCGCTCGACATTTTGTCCATTTTTTATTCTTTTAAGCCTTCAAGTAATTGCATAGTAATTAAAAATTAACTGTATGCGTTAGAGATTTTAAACTGATTTTGAAGCTAGTGAGTGAAAATTTATTAACGTCGCTAACTAAAGCAACACGAGGGCTGTTGCCGACGAACCTCATTATTTTGAACCTTGGTCAAGTGACTAGGATGGCACCGAACTGATCCTTCATCTCCAAACTACCACACCACGCCAATGAGAAAAACCCCGACGTTTAACACGAAACCGGACCCCTTTCACGGCGGATTTTCTGTAAAAACCCTTGCCCCCTGAAAGCTGGTGGCTAGAACTTTTGACACGAATTCATGATACATGACTAACCACTAGGACACCACGCCACCTGATTTTTAAGCTATTGAGAACGCATTAACATGATTATTAGGACTGCTAAAAGTAATTTAAATTAAATGTTTTAGATATTTTATGGTTGGGTATAACTTTTACGGGTTTACCTCTTTTCTGTCATAACCTCTAGTTCTTTTACCCCAAAATTAATGGCAAATTTTTTCCAACCCAAATCCAAAAATGAAATGCAATTGTAAATACAAATAAGATAGCCTTTAAAAAAAACAGAAGTTTTAAAAAAGCGGGGTGGCAATTTAAAAAGTTAGTTTAGAAAGAAAAAGTGTGAATTTCGTCCTAACAAAGATTACCAGATTCCCATTACTACAAGGTATACTATTGCACGCGTTTCTAAAAAATCCCCTTTAAGGTGATTAAAACCCCAGCTTGATTCAAGGTAGGACTGATTATTTGATATTAGAACTTTGCAATATTATCAGAATTGAAAGTAGGCGGATGTATATAAATTATTTAGATGTAAGTGATCCGCTACGCTGATCAGGTTTAGCTACAGCTGCGTGTTTGGTTTATTCTCACTTAATATAAGTTTATCCAATTTATTAGAAATTTAAGTTAAACCTTTACGTCATATTAAGAATTTTAAAATGTCGATTCACTCGAGTAATCCTACACATCTCTTAATTCACGCTGATAATCAAAGATATGGTCGCCAGTTTTGGTGAACGAACATATCACAACTTTTGCATTAAAAACTTTTCTTACATAAAAACAATAATAATAATAATACCAAGTGACAATTTGACGCGGTTTGCAAGTACGAAAGGTGTGAATTTATAGACCACGAAATACGCTGACATATATACTTATGGTTTTCATTGAATATTATATGAAGTATTTAGATAAAAATCGTTAAACATAACATGACAATAGAAGTTAAGTGTCACATTCAAAGAGATGTTAAATGAAGGCCTAATTTGACAAAAGTAGAGTAAAGCATAAATTTCAATGGTGATAGTTTTGTGATTCAAGTTACAATCACAGTTAGCTACTACAAAAACTATTTAATCGAATCAAGTGCGATTTTTCCGAATTTCAGATTGATGCAAAGTTTTCCTTATGCGATTTTGTTTGATTCTATTTGTACTATCGATTCTACGTCATCCAGTGTATGGATGTTCAATCTTGAAGTGAAGAAAAGTGCTTTTTTTATTTCCTTTTCAAGAAGTCAAAAAAATATGTTACAAAGTAGATAGAAAAAAGTTTATACTATATAAGCAAGTTACATGAGAATTTAATTGTGAAATTGACGCTTAGACAATATTTTAATTCCGCGTTAGTAGACACTGACGTTGATTCTAATTTGAAGGTTCTAGATACAGGTTAAAATTTTTGTTGTAATTTTAATTTGTATTTTATTTCTCCTTATTGTACCTTATATATTTGTGTTAATTTCAAGCAGAAGTTTATTTTTATTTCTTTTCAAGTTGAGAACCGTAAAATAAATAAATAAATAAATAAATATTAATAATTTAGTTATTAGTGTAAACCCGTGTGAGTTTAAGTTTGATACTTAGAAATTTTCGATAGACGGCCTGCCGCTGTCTTTTCTTTTAACATAACCTCTGGGTTCTTTTGACGGGCCAAGCATTAATGTATTTAATCTTTTCCAACCAAAATCCAAGAAGCAAAATGCGAATAATAAATGCAAATAAGATAGCTTTTAAAAGAAATAGAAGTTTCGCAGTGTGCTGGTGAATGGCGAAATTTAGGAAAGTTATGTTTGGAAGAGATACGAGTGAATTGAAAAATTGATCGTAGTTACCGGGGATAATCCTGTCAGGGCGTAGTTTTTCAGCAAGGTGCATACCAATGCACGCGCGCTATGACGTTTCTATTAAAGTGATCGAATCATAGTTTCTGATTAAGGTAGGATCATTTGATATTAGAACTTATAATATTATCAGAAGTGTAGAAAGCAGGCGGATAATATAAATTATTTAGATAAAGCGTCCAGTTATGCCATCCGGTTTAGCTATCACTGTGTGTTTGTCTATTATAGACTTTCGCTTATATAAATTTATCTAAATTCAGAAATAGACGTTTAAGTTTAGTATCTCAATGAAAGTCATATTAAGAATCAAAATGCCCTGGTTCATTCTTGAGAATCCTACAATCTATAAACTCACGTCGACAATCAAAGATATGGTCACCAAATAGTGGCCAAATCACAGAGTGAATTAATAAAGTTACTTCACTAAGAAACATAATAAAGTTTTCATCAGTCTGCATAAAAAATTGATAATTTTTTATGATGACAACTATTAGAAGAACAATTGTAAGAATATAATGTGCAGGGTTATTCATAATTCCCTCCGGGATTTCGAAGCACTATAGTAAAATAATTAAGACGATTACAAAAAGAAAATCAAGCTTTATTTGCCCGTTTTACAGGTATTCTACGTGTGACACCTTGGTTACATGGCATACATCAATGTGATAGTTCAGTTTCTACCCCTCTCTACTCGACATGGTACTACCAACGTTATTGACAACACGTTATTTTTTCATACAGTTTTGATATATCACGTCACAAAAGATGTACAATAACTTGGTCTCATGTAAAATACCAAGTTTTTTTTAATAAAATGGATAACACGTGCTATCAATAACCTTAATGGTACTATGTTGAGTAGAGTACGGCAGGAATTGGACTATTACATTGATGTATGTCATGTAATCAAGGTTTCCGCATAGAACACCTGTAAATTATGTAAATAGACTTTTGTTTCTGTGTTCTTTCAAATATCCTTTTTTTTTTTGCTGTGTACTGTTCCTGGGTATTTCTTCTTTTTACTATAAAGAGCCTTAACCCCTTTGATGGGATTCATTTAATAAATCATGTATTTATATATTAATATCATCTTGACGAATAATTTTTGTTTTTGTTTTTAATGTTATGGGGTTTGAAAATGTTTATTGATATGACATTGAAAATTTTCTTTATCGAATAACTCTCAAAAGAAAGTAATATTTTTAATGAACGTAATTTAGTGTTTTTATACTAAACTTTTTTCTTTACTAATCTTTTCAAACATGGATTTTATGATTGATAGATAACATAAAATCTATTTTTAAACTATACGCTATAACAACTTAAATGTTCCTAGATTTCGGATAGAAAATCTTAAAATAGATAGTATAAACTGAATATATATTACTCGTTAAATCTCAATGTGAATTTAATAATAATATAAAAGAATACTTTCAAGAATTTAATTTTGATAAGTCTAAAATTATACAATATTTTAAAAATCTTGTCATTACTTTTTACAATTCATACACTTTTTTTTTAAAAAAGTTAAACACTTGTATAAAATTGTACTTTTTTTTTAATCAAGAGATAGATAAATTCTACGTATCAACTTTTAGAAGATAATTGCAGCATTAACTTTAAGCAGAAACGTTATTCTCTTTCGTATGTTTAACAATTTTTTTCTTGATATAATTTTATTAAGTTTAGTTTCAGAGACAAACTAACCTGTTTTGAAAGTTTTGTTTAAAGAGTATAGCTTTTAATAAATTTTAACTAACTAATTAATTAAAAGTATTCCTTTGGTTATCAGATGATTAACTATATGAAAAAAAAAATAGAATTCTTCATTATGTATTTTAAAATTTATTCTGTTTAATTCTATATTAGTATAATTTTTAAGGAAACTTTGATTTCAGTGATTTTCAGTTCTATTACATGCTACTAAAGAGTTACGTGTTAATATATTTATAAGGAATTATTTTGAAATCCTTTACTATTGCATAAATTGTGAAAGATTTAGTAAAGTTTCTCTTTCAGTGATTAAAATATTTATCACAAAAATATTCTTTAATTAAAACTACTAATTCTTCTTTATAGTAATGTAAGTAAATTGATACGTCGAATAAGAATATTTACTTTTATTTATTAACAATTTTTTTAGTTATGAAAAAATTTAGGACGCTCGTCTACGATATAAAGACAAGCAAAAACTCATATGCAATAGAAAGAAAAATTGAAAAGTTTCACAAAACAATGACGATTCAAGAAAAAAGTTGAAAAATTTCGTTTAAAGTATGAGAAACAAAGAAAGAAATCAAGAATTAATTATTTAAAAGTTTTCAGAAGAAAATACGTTGATCTTATTGTCGTCTTAATTTTTGAATAACTTGATCACATTTTGGGTCACTTGGATTTTTAATTAGATTTGAACTTAAGTATTTCGTTAATCAGTTGATAAAGAATGAAATTTTGTGCCAATTTTATTTCACATTAATAAATGTTTCGAGATATCTTCATTTCATCTAAGATTGAAGAGCGCGAGAACAATTAAAAATATTTTTGAAAATAATTTCATTACTTTAGCAGTGTATATTTGGGTTCTACACACACAAAATTTCAGCTTTTGCGTATGTGTGTATCAAAGAATTTACTTCTTTCAAAATAATAAAACCTTTTCATCAAAACTGCACTTATATTGCAGACATAATGCTGATATTATTTTTTACTACAAAAAAATCCTTTGTTTTCATTTTTTAAAAATTTAAACAAGATCTTATTTTTATTCTTTTGTCCTATTAATGTGCCTCATATTTTATTAACTAATTCGAATTAGGAAATTTTTTCATGATGAAAAAAATATCTAAATAATTCTTTACAGTAAATTTTTTATCATATGATATTTTACTTAATTATTTCGTTGGATTTATAATTTATCTGTTTACAATAATGAATTGTTTAACAATATTTTTTTTGTCTGATCTTAAGGAACTAAGCACAAATTAAGAATATATTTTCAAACTGAAAATGATTCGATATAGGGTTGAATTGTTATAAATTATTTTTCTATTTTGTCAAACTAAGGGCTTAATAATATAAAAATTCACAATTTTTCTTTAAATCATAATATTGAAATCTCATTTTATACTCAACATTTAATAGCGTTTTATACTCAGAAAAAGAAATTAACTGATTCAAACAAAAATCAATGATTTATCAAGATGTACAGTTTTTTCTAAGGGATGATGAAATCACAATACAATATTAATGTAGAAATGTTTTTGCATTTGGAAAAGTATTCGTATTTTTAGTGTTTTTTTAAGCACAAACGGGTATTAAAGTACTCAAATATCCAACAATTTGTTATTTTTGGTCTTAAAAAACGTTCTTTCATAGACTATTATATTCAAGGAAATGTTTCAGTAAAAGTCATCTTTAAAGCATAGATTTATGACCTTTAAATTCGGATATCACAAATAACTTCTGGAAATGTTGTTTTGATCAATTTATTAGCAAATAATTATTGCCATGACCAGTTTAGCTATTTTCCGATGCTTACAACACTTTTAAAAAAAAATAAGAGTTCCTGCGCTGGGAAAAAAATACATACTTTATACTTCTCTTCTAAACTTAGTGAAAAGGGTGAAAAAGAACCATAGCTACGGGCAAATTTTTTTTCTATTCAAACCAAGAAAAAAAGTAATGAAACTTGCTTTCTGTGATATAAATTCTTTTCAACTCGAAAGCTGCTTGGAAAATGAGAAAGCAAATCTCTTTCTTTCATTCTTCTTTTATTTGTACTTTCGTCCTTTACTTGTGTCCGAACAGATGCTCTCTATCATCCTCCAGTTTGCAAAAGATTAGTTGAAAATTCTGCGTTCTAAAAGGCCATAAAGTTGCGGACATAGTTTAATAGAAACTTTCGTGTCTGAAGCATCGTTATCTGGTTGATCCCAGACACAGAAGTTTTGCTTGAAATTTTTGCCTCTTTTCTTTTCTGAATTGGACATCGTCTGTTTGATTAAATGTTTCCAACTTCGCCCACAATGTGAAATACAATTTGGGTTCGAGATTAAAGGAAATTACTTGGAATTATTTCCGGAGCAAGGAAGCAAAAATTGTTGAAAACGAGAAAAGAATTTAAAAGCTATATGAATATTTTTTTACAGATGATGTTATTTTATATAGATGGAATAACAGAGTGTTACATATTTTTATTCTAAAATGTTTCCTATTTTAAAATACATAGTCATAGAATGTTTTTAATGAAAGATTTCGTTACATTAATGTTCTTGCGTCTACACTAAAAATACCACTAAGAAATACAATTCAATTTGCTTTTGTTATGTTGAAATATTTCTTTTTGTGCTTTATTGTTTGCTTTTATATTCTTTAGTTATTTTTTAACACTCGGTGAATTTAACTTGTTTGATCAAATATACTTTTTATTTTGATTAGGGCCCAAAAGTTTTAATTTAGTTTAATAAAATTTAATTTTTTTAAAAAAAATTTAAATATTTTGGGATTTGTATTTTTTTAAATATCTTCAACTTGTTTAAGGGAAAAATAATCATTTTTAAAAATATAATATTATTTTTTTTTTAAAAAAAAGTTATTAAAATTCCCAAAAAAAGTCATCGAAAAAAAAAAATTAAAATATTTTTGTACTCTTTCTTTTAATTTTATTTATTAAAGGCCCCCAACAACTTTTGGTTTTTTTGGATAGATTTAAGTTTTTTTCCTTTTTTGTTTTTTCCCCTTTTTTGGACTTTGTTAATTACATTATGTATATATGTCGTGTTTTTAATAAAATTTAAAAATTTTTATTGGGTTGGTTAAGGGCGGGGGGGAACAAGTGGTATTTGGAGCAGTGCGTTTGGGGTTGTCCTTTTAAAAATAAAATCTTTCCCCAAATTCCCTTTTTGGGCAGAAAATTTTTTCCTTTAAAATATTTAAAAGATATGTCCCCAAAACTAAAATTATCTAATTCTGAGCCCGATTCCCTCCACCAAGAAACACTTAACCCGTGGTTCATTTATCCAACTAAATTCTTGGGGTTAAGTTTCAGAAAATTGCATTGACAGAAATTATTGGGAGGAAAATGTAAATTTTTTTTCCTGGAAAAATTATAGCTTGTAAATGAAAGAATGAGGAATCTTCTATGAATTTTTGTCGAAAAGAACCTTTCACCCAGCTTCAGCGGGGGGAGGGGTTTTTACCCCCGGGTGTAAATCGGCTTCAGGATTAGATAATTTGGTATTTTTTATGGTATGGTGAATCATGAGCCCTATTTAAATATTATAAAGAAAAAATTTTAAATTATCTGCCCCAAATTTGGTTATTGGTGACGACTTCATTTTTTAACAGGACAATGACTCCAAACTCGCTGCTCTCAATGTACGCCCCTGGTGTCTCTATAACTGTCTCCAAATTCTGAAAACACCTCCTCAATCACTTTATTTAGCCCAGTAGAATCATATTCGGTGAGAATTTAATTTTAAAAAAGAAAAAAAAAAATGACATATATACACATAATGTGAAGTGAAAACAATGATCACAGAGAAGCATGGAGGAAAATCGATACAGAAATTACAAAAAAATTGATTAAATCCATATCAAGACATTTAAAAGTTGTTGTGGACACTAAAAGATACCCTACTAAATTAAGAAAGAAATACAATATTTAAAGATATGTTGAGATTTTTGTTAAGTGTATAAAGATTTTTGTGGCGAAATTTTTTAGTAGCTTTTTGATTATTAATTTTAAAAAATAATAGTTATGCTATTTTTAAAAAATGATTATGTCATTCCAAAATGTTGCAGATATCATATAAAAATTACAAATCCAATACATTAATTTTTATTAGTCGAAAACATTAAATTTTATTGGAAACTGCATGTGTACGAACACTTTTGTCGTCCACTGTATATTAGTAATCACTTAAAAGACTTTCTTTCTGTAACAACCTCCAATTTATGCTTTTTTTCGTTGATATTCAAACATCTCATATTTTTAATAAAAAGAAATATTTTTCATAAAATATAAAATACAATTTGTGTAACCATTGTAGTTAGAAGAAATATTTAGAAACTATTTAAAAAATTTAGAGACTGTTATGTTTTGGCGATCGTTTAAAACTGTTTTGTAACTAATATAATAAAATAGAAAAAAAATTAAGTTTTTTACTGTGTTTTCTTATTTTTTTTTCATATATACATTTTTGGCTTTGTGACAAAAATTGTACAAGTTTAATTCAATGGTTTCTTATCGTAGTTTCAAAATTTTCAAAAAACTTATTTTAGTGCTCTTTTTTATTTTTTACCAGTTCATTGCCTTTCAACAACAATACAGAATTATGAAACACCTGAGTTGTGAATGATTGCATTTAAAAAAATAAATGCATAATTAAGCTATAAATAATTACTTTATTGTAATTAAGAATGTACTTTAATGTAACTCTGTAAAATCAGTAAAAGAATTAAATTCTTTTGTCTTTCATTAAACATCCACAAATACAAACATCATTTCATTCATAAAATAGTTAATTTAATATTTGTAGCAGTTTTTGAAATAAACTAGAGTTAAAATATGATAAAAGTACATGAACTGCAAAACATTTCTGTTGTTACAGTTTACACTACACTAAAAGATTGAAATTCGTGTGGTCTCTTTTTAGTTGGAATATATATTATTGTGTGTGTTATTATTTCTTTAAAACTGTTTGACTCTATAATCTTAAAATGTAAGGCTAAGAATTTGTTATCAAACTACTGTAGCTACCTTATTTTTGCCTTATACTGTTTTGCTTGCGTTTCTTTTTATTTGCTTCCCTTTATTATATTATTAAAATTTAGAATATGATTATATATATATACATTTGATGTATTAATAGGATGCTCTTGGGTGAGTTTTTGATGATTTATGCAATGTATGTTGTTGTTTTGAGATTTCATTTGTTAATATACTGGGTTCTTAATTTAAACTTTCAAATTTTAGAGGTTTTTTCCTTCTATACGACCATTTTAAAGATGGGTACATCATCTTTGATGTTTGATGGTTCAGTTATATTACGCACTTAGTTGTTTTAGAATTTTAACATTTTTGCGTTATAATATCTTTCAGAATGCGATGGCGAATAGCTTGATTTTTTAAGTATTAACTTTTTAAAATTTTAAATGTTTCAGAATTTGGATAGTTCTAGATTAGCTTACCGAGTTGCAACAGGGGGAAGGTTGGCGCCATCAAACTAGTTTTACCCCACTTATCAGTTCCAAGTCCGAGGCTGCACTTGGATATTTTGTAAATTTTTATGTTATAAATTTTTAATTTTGTTTGAAAACGTTGAAATGTTATTATTTTTTATATTCTCCAGTGATATCTTGAAATGGGATTTTGTATTCTAGGATTCATGTAATTTCAAATTTTTGCTTTATTATAGAATTGTAATTGATTTAAATATATATACACATATCTGTAGATATTTTTACACATATATTACACACACTTGCATTCATACACAACTCATATATATATATATATATATAGTTGCAAAATTCTGTTATAATAATAAAGTATACTGCAACAAATAACAAAAATAAATAATAAAAATAAAAAATACTCGAGAATGTTGCAAGAAACACTGTAATCTATCAACCACAATTTGCTGCAACTTATTGAAATTATCACTGAAAACAAAAAGTAACTGATGATGTAAAATAATTTTTATATATACAAAGATATAAAATATTCTTTTCTTTTTCTCACATGGAAATTATAACAACTTTGAGCGCTGTGAAAAATAATATAGTATATCGCTAGCAATTTTAAGATTTGCTGAGACCCATTATAAAAGTTGTATCTTGTCAAGCGCACGTAATTACCGATTTCATGCTAAAATTGGCAATGCTTCAACTAACGAAAGCCATTTTCGCTGTTATAAGTGGGAAAGTATTGGAACACATGTTGGAAAATACGATATTCTTTTTTTTATATGCTGAGCGCCACATAAAACAGAGATTTAGCTGCCTAATGATGCTTTCTAATTTTACGTGGGAGGTAGTTTTAGAACTTTCTCTTCGTAAAAGTAAAGATTATGTGAAAAAGCAATGAAAAAATCTGAAGAGTTTAAAAATATTCAATTCTTATAGCAACAGACGACCATTTTGAGTTTCATTTGTTGATGATTTTGGATTGATGCTTCAAAAAACTTACCTTTAATGGTTCGGCTACTTGATACATGATTTATATTTCATAGCATAATAGTTACAGATGTTGCGAATGCTTTTTTTTGGGTACATATAAAGAAAGGTTTAATTTCAGAACTTTAAATAAACTATTTAAATTATGTATAAATAAATTATATGTATATATTTTATGTATGTATATATAAATACTCACAACACACACACATATATATAAAATATTTAATATTTACAGTAAAAAATTTGTCTAAAAGTGCTTAAGGGGCACTTCACAAAAATTAATAAAAAGTTAAATAATAAAAAATTACAATAAAAATAAATAAATTTTTATTGGTATTGGAAAATAAATTAGGACTCCTTCTTTTCTAATGTAGTTAAAATTTTTAATCTAAATTAAAAGTGTTGTAGGAACCCACATTTGGTACAAGCACTCATCACTTAAAGGTAAAAAACTTTGCTATAAATCACAATCTCTCAGAAGTGTAAATTACAACACAAAAGGAACATTTTTGATAATTCTCCGCCATTTATAACTTTAAAACATATATTAAAGCTATATAAAAATAAGATATTTCAATGAGGGATTTGTCAAAAAAAAAACGTTATTTAAAAAAATTTTACAGTTTAAAATGTACATGAAATTTCATCGTTTTGTAGCTTTTTCAATTTTACTCCCCAAGTAAGTTTAAGAGAAAAAAAATTTCTCATTTTTAAAAATTCTCCCATTAAAATAATTATAATAATGCAATAAATACACCTGGAACTCAGTGGCCAGTGGCTGAGTGGTAGTGCATCGCCTCTTCTACCCCACGGGTCCGAGGTTCAATCCCTGGCTGGAAAAGGTCGACTCAATCTTTCATCCCTTCAGTGGGTCGATAAATGAGAGCCAATCTTGCTTGGGAACTAAACACTGGGGGTTTCACGTCAGACTGACCACCTGACCTGAACATCTGCTCCTGCACCTCAGTGCCCAAAGTCATGAAAACTGAGATGGGAACAATGGACGTTGGCCCTCTATGGGCTGTAGCGCCACTGAATTCAGTTAATAAATGCACCTAAGAATTAATGATTACATAACCATTCAATTTTTTAAAAATGCTCCTTAAACTTTGTCATTTTTAACATTGTGAAGATAGAGGGAAAATAATGAGGGAAGTAACCCCTTTAATGAGTAAAACTGCATAAAATGTTACTAGAGTAACATTTATAACATCGCCTATTCACCATAACTACATATTATGATGATTAACTTTTAAGGTATTTATTTATTAATTGGTCGGGAATCTATATTTTTCAAGTCAGAACTTAATGCTCTTTTTCTCACTCTACAAAGAACATGGTTATTTTTCTGAACAATTGGACTTTTAGACAGTTTAATAGACATTCCATCCTCTCGCATCGTTTAGAGAATCAATAAAAGGACAAATACTTTGTCTTGTCTTAGTGGAAAGTAATTTAGAGAGAACAAGAGATAAACAATTGAAAAACTAATAATACAGTTGGACCTCTATGTAACGAAGTCACTAGATCCCGAAAAAAAGTTCGTTATATGGAAAATTCGTTATATAGAGGCTATATTTAAAGTTTCATTATAAACCACATAAAATAAGTTTTAAATTCATAAACACACTTTATAATAAAAAAAGTAATTTTTCACAACTTTTTGTAAATTAATATATATTTATTTTATATATATTACGCATTAAAAAAAGAGAAAGTAGGAAAAACTGCAAGGAAAGTTTCTTGAAACCTTTATCCTCTTCTTGAAGAACTAAATTTTTTGATGCTCAAGCTCTTACATTTTTACATTTTCGAGCTGCAAGAAACTAAGTTACCAGGAAGACGGATCAACATTACAAATGAATAGGAGACTGTTGCAAAAACACGGGAACACGAGACAACTCAACTAAGGATGAAAAAGGACATTGAAGATGTTTCCAGTGGACTGGATAATGGTTGTTAAAAATTACTTTTCTTGGTGGAAAAGCCCAGAATTCTATTGCTCTCGATGAGTTAGGCTCCTAATAAAACCAGTTCAGGATTTAGGACACCCATAAAAATGTGTTAAAAGACAGAACAACTTGAAATATCCAGAAGTACTTAAAAAATACGGAGAAAAAAAGTTGAACCAAGGAGAAAAAGTTCATTATATAAAAAATTCACTTCTCTATTGGGAGGTTATTTTACGAAGAAAATCGTGAAATGTTCTTGGTTCCAGGAAAAAGTTCGCTTTATCGAAAAATTCGTAATATAGAGGTTCGACTGTATTTTCTTTTGAAAACACACCAAATTAATTGCGCTTTGGATTCAAACAAGTTTTTAGTGCAATACTTGATTTTTCTACTTCTAAACGAATATGAAAATCAGATATCAAATTCTCTTTCAATAGGGAAAAGTTTTTTGGGTTTTTTCGGCTCAAAATTAGATCAATATTTATGTAACTAAATATTAAAACACATATACTTAAACTTTTTATACTTTTGTTCAAAAATATAATTTAAATCCAATATTTAATAATTTTTTTTGATTACTCAAAATATTTTTGAAAAATGGGACCCGTACATGGGGGGAATCGAAATGTTGTTAATGTATGAATTTCTGGAGTGGGCTTAATTCATTAACATCATAGTCACATGATAATGACAATCACGCGTTTCTAGTCAATCATTTCAAAAACTCACGTGACGTCATAGTCACACGATAAAAATAATCTTGTTTCTCCAGTTACCGTTGATGCTTTCCGTTGTTGCCAACTTTTGCTCTTTGTAGAAACTTTTTCTTAAAAATACAAATTTGTCAATAATAATAACACAAATAATACGCAAAATACATTTTATTTAAAAATACTTGCATAAAATGAGATTTAAAAAAATTTAAATTCTTTTTGAAGAAATTTTTTTTAAATAACATTTAAACATCTTTACTAAATTATAAACTTTAAAATTTTTCCTTAAGAACCACAAGTATAATTAAATCATGTGATCGGCATGAATTGAGCCCAATTAAAAGCATTGTTGAAATACGAAATTTTTCGTTTTGTAATTGAAACAAATAACAATAATTTTGAAATATAAACGAAACACAAAAGTTTCCATATGAAAATTTTGAAATCAATGCCAACGTTCAAGATAACTTGCCAAGTCGCCAACACTGATTTTGTATATGTCGTAAGCGCCGAATTGGCAACCATGCGCTTCATTTAAAATGTCTCCAATACGATTGCGACAATATGTAAATATTAAAAATTCTATTCTGGAAACACAATGTGAGAATTAAAACCGGATTTTTAAGGAAAAAGAGACATAAATCAATTATACAAATAATACATATATGTGCTTTGATAATAAATTTCTACGATCACTAAAACTATTTTAAAGAATATTTCCGATGGAGAACACAAATAATTTCTAACGAATAACTTTAAACATGGTTAATGGCAATAATTTTAAATCGGATTATTTTTCAAAGCTGATAGCAACTGATTTTTCCCAGAAGTCCAATCGGAATACTTCGAGCATATAAGAAACTGATGAAAACACATATAATCGTATCTTTTATCAGATGTGAGAAAGTAATTTCTAAGAAACACACAAAAAAACTGCTCATTTGGTTTGAAAGTGCCTCAAGATCTATTTATTTTGCACTCGCGAAAAAAAAAGAGAGAGAGAGAGAATATATAAAGGAAAAAAATCAAAATGAATGCAAATATTATCGAATTTTATGAGTTCTGTTGATCTTGCCTCTGTTGTGATTCATAAAAATAAACACTAAGACACATTTCAGCCAATATTGACTTTTAGAATAAAGAAATACATTTTAAAGAAATACCTGATGCGTCAAAAATCAAACTTTATATTCTTTTGTTATTAGCATTTTTAAAACCAACTTCAACAGCACCATTGTTCTACTTCCAATACAGGAGACCGTAGGGTTAGCAAATATCAGAAAAAAGTATAGTTTATTTAAATAGCCCCAAGCTTCAATAATTGTTTTGATCTCAATGGTGCAATCACCTTTGAATAATATTTTAAAAACATTGTAAATTTATCAACATATGAATGTATAGGTATTTTTATAAATTAAATATGGCTACTTCAGTGTGTTTGAATATACTTAATAATTCATCCAAGTACAATTGTGAATTTTATTATTCACGATTTTCAAGATTTAAACATTTGTCTAAACAGACATTGTCTAACAGAGAATAATTTTATTTTTATGTCATTAGATGAAATCAAACAGCATTCAGTTCAAATCAGGGCATAGTTATTTGAAATTTCTGTTGCATTAAACTTGTTTTAGATATCTATAGATTATTAAGAATCCTCGAAATTATATTAGTAAAAGCGAGTTTTATACGATTTGTTCAATATTCTTCTGTTTATATTTAAGTGTAACGAAGAACATTCTTACAAAATAAACTTATCAGATTTACTTATTTCATGATTTGATTTATATTACTTTATACCAAAGATTTACCTGATATACAAAACTTTGGACTAATAAGAGGCGTAAGGAAATAAAAGGCATTAGAATCATTGAAAAACCTTTTGAGAGCCAGATAGGAATAAGAGAGATAAGATTCTGATTTTCTCGAAATATTTTAATTCCCAGAATTTGATGGAAGGAGTACATGACAGTAATTTTTTAAATAAGAGTTAATTTTTAATCAGAAAGATTAGATTGGCTTTGTAACGGTGGAAATTAATTTAAGTGCTTATATTTATTATATACGTTGGATATGTGTGTGTGTGTGTTTAATCAGGATATGTATAATCAGGTAAATAAAGGTCACCTTATATTCCTCAAAATCTCGATTATTATTTGATGCACCTTTTTTATCTTTTTGGAAAAGTACAAATAACAAGCTTTGCTCTCTCTCTTTTGCAACGAAATTTAATTTGTATTCTTTTAAATCTGTATTCAATCTGTAGTCTGTTTCTTTTAAGCAAATTCTTTCAAAAAATTTAATGGTTGTATATATTCAAGAGTTAATTAAATTTCTGGTTAAGAAATTTATGATTCGCATGACGTAAAGCTATTAGGATTGTTTATATTAGTGCAAATCTATTTTTTTACAAATAATATCAGATTTCTACATTTTCTTTCAGAATATAAGTTCTTAGAGTTTTTTTTTCAATTTAATCACATCATAGCAGTTCTTGATAAACCTAACTCTTTTACAATATCGAACAAAAAGTATAATGTTTAAAAAAGCGTTGAAAAGTTCAGCAAAATTGATAATTTTTGACGCATTATTTTCAAAAGCCATGGTTTGGCTTAAGTGCATTTAAAAAAAAATATTTCAGTGTGCATTGAAATTTATTTCTGATACTAATAAAAGCTGATTGTACAAAATAAATTTAAAAAAATTTATTTGTTAAAGTCAGAATATCTAGTATAAGTGTAAATAGAAACTCTACAAACTTATTCAGTTTTCCATTTTTCAAGTCTTATATATTTTAAGAAAGGGCTTCAAGGTTTATTTTTCAAAGTAATTATTACAATCCAAATATATCTATTTAAAAAGAATTTAAATTTAGCCATTACATATTTATAAACAATACTTAAACACCTTCAATAAATTTGTTAGGATTCTCTTTGTCAAATTTAGAGCATTTATAATTTTTAAAAACTGCACGAAAAAGAACATAAATAATTTTCTTAAAAATTATTCGTTCATAAATTTAGAAAACTTTTGCAACTGATTACCTCGAGACATATGTTATTTTATTTTCAAAATAACTATCTCACAATTGCAACTTACAGTTATTCGGAAAACCAGAATCCAATACGATAGAAAGCACACTGTCGATTGAACAGCGTGTCATGTACGATCACTTAACTCATAATAAGAACTACCATAATATCTATTTCTATTATCAGAGGTGATTTCTTTTCGGTACTTTTTGTACTAATTCTAAGCGAAAGGTAGAGAAAAAATCGTATTTCATACAAAAGACATACTACAGATATTAACGATTTCGGATTGATTCTCTAATAATATTACATGTTTCAAAAAAGAGGAATTCTTACGGACAGATTTTGTTATTCTATCTACGGCACCAAAATTTCTATTTCGGTAAAAGCTATACCTTCCAGCCTCACAGAAAAAAACAAAAGAAAACCCACCCGAACTGAAGGTTATTTTTTGTGAAAGTATTTGCAAGGAATGTGCTGATCGTATGTTTTGACGAAATGATATGTTATATATATGTATCTTTTCCTTTTTGGGAATAGGTAATATATACGGGAAATAATATAGGCATGGCTAGTTTTAATAAGGTTTTTACTCACACATGGAAATTATATATAATTCTTGATAAATGTAGTGAACATAAGCAATAAAGGAAATGGTATTACAACATAGAATATGTTTAACCATTCATACAGACTATCCTCAAAAGCATCCAACTGAAAAAATTCTAGCAAGTTCTTTTTTAAATTTTTGACTTTTATCGTTTGCTTATATGTTAGCTTTTCTTTTATTATTATTGTTTGACTTTGAAGGAAAGATTCGAACCGGGCACCTTCCGTTGCGAACGCCAGTACTTTATCGATCACGCCAAAACGATCGTCTTCGCGTGATGTCTAAGTACTGGTTTTATTTTGATACCGCTACACTACTCTCCCACCAGTGAAATTGATAGGCGAATGATTTTTTTGTTTTGTTACGGAGAGAGCATGCTTATTTATTTATTTTATTCTCTCTCTCATTATTTATTTATTATTTATTTTTATTCTTCTTATTTATTTTATTTTTCTTGCTGAGATGAGAGAAAGGTAATCAATCGTTTGTTTCGGAGAGAGCATGTTTATTTATTTATTTATTATTTATTTTTTCTCTTATTTATTATTATTATTTTACTCTCTCTTCTTATTTATTATTATTATTTTATTTATTTTTCTTGCGGTAGATGGCGCCACGACAGTTCAAAAAGTTGCGTTTTCTTACTTCAGTTAACGGTCACCAATGTAGGAAAGATTCGAACTGGGCACCTTTTCCGTTCCGAATGCCAGTACTTTATTGATCACGCCAAAAGATCATCTTCGCGTTCTTTAGAAACCGCTACAACTTTCCGTGCGATCAAGCTGTACGATAATGAAGTGCCACGTTATATAGTTCTTTGAAAATAGTGCCACGTTGTACAGATTGTTTTAAAAAATTGAGCTGCTTGAAGTTGATTTAAATACAATTTATTAAAAATATATAAATAATTTTGATTGCATATATATATATATGCAATCAATTCTATATATTATTCAATTCAGCACTAATATACTGCTACTATGTGATATCAATGCATTCAACGATTTCATGAGACAGGTTCAACTGTTCGGTTCTCAGGTATAGAAAACTGAAAGTAACAACAGAAGACTGCATACAAGGTATTCGGAGAAGAATTTGCAGTCTCCCCATAATTCACGAGGCATTAGTTGCTACAAATGGACCCATCACGTGGGTCGACACACAAGGTTTTAGAGCACTTAGCGATTTCATCTCTATTGTGTATAAATATTGCCCGAGCTAAGGCCACCGCGCGATGTACCATCGGCTTAATAATTCTGGAGATTTATTTGCAGCATTAACATTTCAGACGACGAAACACTGTTCTCCAATTAGGCATGGTTTCATTTAAGAGGTTACTTTGTGCAAACCTTCACTCCCGTTGGTGTAAGAATTCCCCGGAGGAAGTGACATCTCTGAAAACCAACAATCTTTTTATTCTTATCACTTTCAATTAATATCAACTTTTGTAAAATGTAATGGGGAGCGAGTCAGTTTTAAGCTGTTTTTAATAACTAAGACTAAAGATATTTATCTATCAAAGCAGTTACTCGGCTCAATTCTTTGAACTCGACCACAAGGTCCCTAATACTGTTTCTGGATGCACAAACAATTCAGATATAAATTTTGATTTAATCTAACATCCACGATCTGGTTATCTTCCTCCTCGAACTCGATTTACTTTAAATAGTAAATTCATTTACATAAATCGTAGTTTCCATGCAGAAAGAGGCTATCAAATCAAATAATTAATTGGAAATAAATTTCCGTAGAGGATTAGTAGAGTCCGAAGAGAGAGGGCTGAGGTAGCCCAATGGTCAAGGTATCGGATTATGACATGCATGTCATGAGTTCGAGCCCAGTACCACTAAAGACCCGCCGTGTAGGGCAGCGATGCACTTTAAATCTGTCGAGAGCTGAAATGTCCTCCCGTTGGTGTGGTGTGGTAATTAGGAGAGGGGTGCCAGCTCAAGTGTCGTCCGCGTCACTTGACCATGATTCAAAATTACGTGGTCCGTCGCCAAAAGCCCTCGTGTAGCTGAACAGTGCGACGTTAATATTCACTCAGAGCCCAAAGAGAACCCGGTTACAACGTGAGCAAATAAATATCTCACAAATGAGCAATGACAAATATCTATTCATTGATGTAAGAGGCTTTATATTCTCAAAAATTGGCGTATGGTAGATTATGAGGAAAATAATTGTTTGGTTTCTCTTTGAATGAATTGTTGATGGCACTGTATACAATGGCCTTATCAAACAATTTGTCGTATAGGAAATGATTGGACAAAATTCTTTCTCTTGATTCCAACTAGATATTGTAATATGCCATACAAATAATGAAACCATGGATATGCTTAAAGATTTTCCTGAATAAGACTGATCCCACGGAAACGTAGAAAACCTTGTATTTCTGATTTGAACATCCTTAACTTTTAGTCGCAATATTTAAAAAGAAAATTTATGAAGAAAAGTCCGAAAAATATAAATTGCTTACAAAAAAGAGATAAATGTTATGTGCTAATTTTCAGTTAAACTTTTTTTGCGTTTAATAAGGGTGGGAAGTGGCGTGCTTATCCGAAGGACAGAACCGGTGACCTTCTGTTCCGTAGGCACGTAACATACCACTAGACCAAAATGATCACTTCAGTCCTGAGGCTGTTACTGGCTGTTAAAGAGGATATCGCTACAGGTGTAACAATAACAAGGTTATATTGCAGTTTTTATCGGGAATAATATGTTTTACTCCGAAACAGAACATGTTAAATTTTTTCAATTCTTGATCAAACACTTAAAGCTTTATTTTTATGATTGTGTTTAACTTATCTCTTGAAAAATTAAGTGCTTACAAATAAATAACTAAAAATGCGTGTTTTTTAAAAAAAATTTTAGAAGTATTTTATTAATATTCTGAAATATAAAAATAATCACCTTATATTATATATCCCCCTACTTGTTAAATATTTTACTTTCTACAACTTACTTAAATCCCTATTAAGAATTTAAGAGAAGTATAATTATATATACTAAAATAGCACACACACACACACCTAAAAATATTAAGTAACTGAAACTTAAACATAAGTATTTCCGCCATTTTTATATAAATTCAACTTCTACCTCGCAAAATGTAGTCAGGCCATTAACTATTAAAATTAAAATTAATACCTGATGCCACAGTTTATGAAGCACAAGTGAGTAAAAAGTTATCACTTTGTAATAGAATAATTATCCTCCGTTGCGTCGTCACTTTAAATTAATACTTTATGATAAAAATGAAGAGGGAAAACGGTAGCAAGTTTTGAATGCTCCAGTAGAGCGTTATTAAGACTTCGTACGAGACAATTAAGCTTCTGCTCTTTGAGGAACCCGAAGTGCAGTGGAGAAAATGAAACTGAATATTTAGCGCTCTTTCCAACATCCTTGGTATTCAATGTCTGTAAAAGATTAAATTAAATTTCCACTTTAAAACTTACGGAAAAACGATATTAACCCTTCTCTGTATGTTACTTTGTACCATGTTCTTTAAGTACTGTGTTTTGATTCTGAATTAAAATAAGTCATAAAAAGAGAATATTTTGGTATTAAAAATGCTATTGTTTTAGTCTTTTTCAAGATGTTTAAATAAAGGGATTATAAGAGCTCCATTTTAGCAGCTGCTTTGTTTTATTAAGGTATCTGACTAGGTTTGGAGATAATTTTTCAAAAATTGATTTTCTGAATAATTTTATTGTTTTAAAGAACATAAATTAGCTTAAAAATTCATAACTATTAAATAACTAACATGTATTGCCCTTTTTTTGAAAGCAGAATTATTTTTTAGAAAATTTAGCAAAGTTTTTTAAATTAAGAAAAACGTGATAAATAAAAATAAATTGCACATTATGCAATTTTAACGTCATTGATGTACTTCTTGATCCCTCTGAAGTGTCACAAACAACAGGATAAAAAATAGTTTAAGAAATAAATATTTTATTAGCCTTTAAATTTGATGGTCATAATTTTTCGTCAAAATTACTGCATGTTCTAAGCTAAAAATGGCTTGTAAAAAGTGATTAAATGTAGTTGCCTTAAAACCCGCGGTTTGTTACACTCCCAAGGCCCATAGCATATAAAATTATAATTTCCATTGATTTGATTGGGTTATTTAGAAGATATCCTGTTTTTCGTGCACAAATTATCATAAAAATCATTCTTAAAAACGAATTAAAAATATTTTATCAGTTAGATAAAAATAAATGCTATAAAAGAACTTAAAAACTTCTAGTTTTTATGTATTAGTCCTTCTTCCTCAATAATTAATTTCTTTTTTCCCTAATGACCCAAACAACCGCAAACATCAAACACCTAAAAAGCACTTTTTCAACCTAGTCGGATACCTTAAAAGGTTTTCAGTAGTTCTTGAACGTATCTTTTCATATTTTTGTGCTTTAATTAATTTTCTTAGCATTCATTTATACCAATAAGTTTTTAATCATTTATTAAAATCGATGAAATTGAGTAAAGGATAATTATTCTAGTATATTATTAAAGGAATACTTGAAAAATATATTACCCCTTGCTAATAGTTTTAAGACCTCCAGATAAGAGGCTCAGAACAGGGAATATGAATTAAAACGTTTCAGGTTATGTTATTAGAAAGGTATTTATTCAAAACATAAATACATGCTAATGTAGGTTTACCATTAATCAAAGATAAACTAAATACTCAAAATAATAATCGAATATTGTTCGTTAAGTGTTACATAAGAAAATTAAATCTTAGATTATTCTTGGGTAATGAAGACACAGAGCTGAGCTACTGCAAAATCTTCCATAATGCAGTGATTTTTTTAGAAAAGGTTTTGTAAAAGTTATAATTGCCATTTTTTACTTAAATACTTATTTGCACTACCTCCAGGCCGTGGTAGCCTAGTGGTCAAGGTATCGGATCGTGGCAGGGATGTATTGATTTCGAGCCTAGTACCACTAAAGACCCGCCGTGTAGGGAATCAATGCACGTTAAATCTGTCGAGATTTCAAACGTCCTCCAGTTGGTGTGGTAGTTAGAAGAGGAGGTGTCAGTTCAGGTACCGTCCTCGTCATTTGGCCGTGGTTCAAAATAAAGAGGTCCGTCGCCAAAAGCCCTAGTGTAGTTGAACCGTGAGACGTTAATTTTCTCTCTCTCACTCACTCCATTACCACCAATGTAAACAATTTTAAGGTACGCTTGTGGATATTTCAGAAGGTTGTAAAAATTACATTTGTCCCAGGTCAAAATTCATATAACGATTTTATTGAATATTTCAAGTTTAAAAGTTTTATTAATCGGTAATTTGCACGACGAGTTTTTTGGAATCTTCTATGATAAATAACTCTTTTCACTAAAAATGGCTTACGAACATTAAAGTTGAAATCGGAATTTTCAACATCAAATTTTGTTGAAAAATATGCTTGAAGTTATATTTATAGAGGCGTTAATTAATAGTTAATTATAATTATGCCAAAAAATACGAAGAGAAATGTTACAGAAAGGAGCTAAAAATATTGCCTGTAATGACCAGACAATGTTACATTTTTGAAAAATCCCCAAAAGACAGAAGTTTAATTCTTTGAGCAGATTTTTAATAAAGGCTACACTGATGATCTTCAGAAAGTTTAAAGAAGGAAAAAAAGATGAGGAGGAAAATAATTAACGTTTGTTAAATCTTTAACTACTTAATTTAGTTTCTTCTGCATTATTTTATTATGAAGATAATTATACAACCTCATTCTTTATGCTGTAGCAATAACTACAGGTTTTTTTTTATTTGAGCAGATTAGTAACTTTCCCTTTATTTCGAATGTGCATGTTCAAAGATCTGGAATGGATCCGTTGTTAGCACAGCGAGGACCAACGTACTTGGAAAAAAAGGAGGGTTTCAGAGGAACTTTTCCATTTTTTTCTTTTTTTTATATCATGTGTTTGAAGGGTAAATTTTAAATTCGACTAGAGTGACAGAAATAATGCAACCAATCGCATTAATCTAACCATGTAATTGTTGAAGAATGTGTCTTTTTTAATTGCAAGGTTATTTTCAAAGTCAATTTAATTATTAACTTCTGCTTTTACTTATGTGTTTTTCTTATTTTCAACCACATTTCCGGAAGATGCATGAATATTATGTCTCTCTTATAGTAACGTTTCTATTTTTTAGTGGAAACGTTAAGTAATTACTTCTATTTCATTTTCAGGATTTTTTTTTTCTGTGTTAACTATTGCAACTCATTTGCTTATAATTATTAAAATTCTTGTAATCTATTAAAAATTGTTTACATGGTAAAATAAAACGAAGAGATAGTATCGCATACAAATACAACTTTTCTAACTACCGATTTTGTGATATTACATAATTGCTGCAAGACTTATAACTAAGTATAACAGGATGACCTTTAGTAGTTCCTTAAGTAGGAAGTTATGGACTATTCTCCCCAATTTATATGTGCCTCAAATTTTCTATTTTATTGTGCCCCACTTTGACTATTTGGAATTATTGAGAATAATTTTTTTTATAGAAAAAAAGAAGTTATTCATAAAAAAAAATTAATTTTTTTGTTCGAATAACTCATAATATTACTGCAGAACATTCAAACAGCTCTAAATAGTTACGACTATCCTAGTTTGAGAACTATCACTTTAGTCTGTTGCTGTTGTTATTGCTTATCCTTGAAAAATCTGACATATGTCAGGTCATCTATAGAAGGTTTTTGACCACCCAAAAATCTATAATAATAAGGGGATAGAATGTTAAGTCCCCTTAGAAAGTCCAATGCAACCCAGACTGTGAGTGTGTGTGTGGATGATCCCAGCATTTCTTACAAGTGGGGGAAGGGGATATTTTAGCCTCTAGTAAATGAAAGACATTTATGTTGGCTACTTATTAGTCTAGCCAGAGAAGTCTGATCATGGTCATGTTTGATTTCCAGCAGAGAGGCAGGAGATGTTCCTATGTACCATTGTTGCATAGGTGGAATATGACATATTAAATTGAGTTTAGATCTTTTATTTGAGTATAGTTCTTGATAAGTAAGCCAAGTGACAATAGTCATCTCATTCTCACTACACCAGCGTTTCTCAAACTGTGAGGCGCGTCCCCCTAGGGGGGCGTGATAACTCAATGAGGGGAGCGAGCATATTAAAAAGTCGGAAACAAAAGATTATTTAAGCAAATTATTAATTTATGGAAAGTATACAAACAAAATACATTCTGACATGATGCAAAATAAAATAAACATTTACATTCATATAATACAGTTATAAATGTATCAGTATACTACCCAATGTATTTTATAATTAATTTAACAATACTAAATCAAGAACAAGTTTAAAAATTACCAGTAACCTTATGAGCTTGTCACGTAAAAATTATATCCAAAAATGAATATTTATCTTGATTATTAGTTCGATTTATAGATAATTCCTTGGCTATCGATTAAAAGATGCCCTCTTGACACCGTTTTCAGCTTAGGGGCACGTATGTCATGTTTTGGGGGGGAGAAGAAAAGGAATAAAAATAAACAAATCCTCTGAAATAAGTAAATCCTTCGCAAACACCGTCAAGGTACTTTTATTGCATTCCAAAGCCTTCGGAATAATTTTAAGTATAGCAGAGTACAGATAAGATCGTACTTCTGAAAGACGTATATATACGTCTAAAGAAGTTATCGCTACGGTTAAGCGGGACGTTTATATACTTCGGTGACACTTAAGTGTTGTAGCTTTATCGTCAAAGTATATTACGACTGAATTCAATACACTGTTATTGTATGGAAGGAGGCGTGATGAAAATTATGATTGAATATTGGGTCGAAAATAGTGGAAGTTTGAGAAGCACTGCACTACACTATTTCGCCAGTCTACCTCTCAGCGACCTCATTACCCCTAATGTTAACATGGGATGGGATCTGCTCTTTATGGTTTTGTTGATTTAAGTCTAATTCAGATTATCAAGTTTTAAAACTCTTCTTTATCCAATTCACTTTTTAAAATGAAAATTAATTATTACACTAGACATGTTACACACAAATTACTTTTGAAATAAGAAAACTTTGCTATACGACTCTTTTCAGTTTTATTCAAAAAAAAATAGAGCCCTGATTTCATAGATTGACACTTGGTTAGATCATTATTTATTTATGTTATTTTGTTGGTTCAAGGACTATGTTTAGCCAAGTCGGGGTAAACACTGGTTAATTTACCGAAGAATGTGTATCTGTAGAGTCTAGTTAAAATTTTAAATGAGATAAAAGGAGGAAAGAGAGAATGGAGAATAAATACAAAAGGAAATGGTCGAAATAAAGGAAGATGGTTAAAGCATATTAAAGCTCATTAACCATGTTTGCCAAAGATAGTTAAACATGAGATAAAAAAAAATAACTTTAGAAGAAAGGGAAAAAGCCATTCGAGCATTTTATGATAACACTCTATTTTAACTTAAAAATGTTTCGCTTTTGAGTTTGCTATTAATTTGGAAATTCTCATTTCACTTTAAATTGAGTCAATAGAGAACTTAATTTCAATAGCAGATTTCTTTGACATCAATGTGATTTTAATTAGTAAAATTAATTGCTTTATACACACACAATCATATATTTCTTGTTCTCAAGGCTTCCATCTTTCAGGCATTATGAATATTGGTGTGAAACTAGGGTTATCTTATTTATAATTTTTAATTTAATAAAATTCAAAGTATTCACACAAAAGTTAAAACAAAACAATAACAGTTTCTGTAAAATTAAATATAATACACAGAATTTTTAAAAATATTCTGTCAGTTTTATTTATTCGTTTGTAAATTTTCAAATTAATGAAAAAAGATTTTTAAAAATTTCGAAATACAGGGGAAAATATGTACTTTGATGTCAAACTTTATTGCTTTTTGTGTGCTAAATTCATGAAGGTCACGTGATAAAGGCAATCACGTGCTCTTCATTGAATACAAAACTAATATTAAACTAACTTGCACTTGTTGTTCCATTTGGTTCTTATAAGGGAGACTATGAAATTATTTAGATCGAGACTTAGTGTAATATTAGTACTCTTTAGGTGTTCAACCCCCAATAATTTCCCGCCAATGCCTCACGGGGAAAAACTTCGAAATTCATGTTAGCTTTTATACAATTAAATTTCAATTTCTTCCAACGATTTCATAGCTTGGTTTATATATCGTCTGCAAACTATGCGCGAGGTCTGGGTTCGATTCATCGGACAATTTTTTTTTCATTTCATTGAATTATTTTTAAAATTAAGTAAACTTATTTATGAAAGGTTTATAAAAAATTAAATGATAGTTTATGTAATTACTTTGTATTTTGTAAAGTAAAAACAATTAAATAAATTTACTATTTAAATTATTTATTATTAAAATTATTATTAATGAAATAATTTAAAATTATTATTAATAAAAATATTTAAAATAATTTTTATTTAAAGTTATTTAAATAATTATTATTTAAAATAATTATTATGTAAAATTATTTTAAAATAATTTTTCAAATTTAAATAATTAATAATTAAAATTAATTAATAAGAATTTTTAATAAGAATTATTATTAAACTTAATAATTATTATTAAAATTATTAAATTTGTTATTAAAATTATAATATCATTATTAAAATTATTAAAATTTATTATTAAAATTATTATTAATTTGTTATTAAAATTATTAATAATTCATTATTAAAATTATTAATAATTTATTATTAAAATTATTATTTATTTATTATAAAATTTATTATTTATTATTGAAATAATTATTAATTTTTAAAAAATTATTTAAATAAACTTTTAAAATTATTTAAATTTATTTAAAAAGGGCTTATTAAATGCTTTATAAAATTATAAAATAATTAAATTAATAATATATAAAAAAGACATATTTTTTACTATATTAACTATAAAATAATTAATTTAATAATAATATACTTTATAAATTATTTTATACTATATAATATTTTATTTATAGTATATTTTGTTTCACATTATAAAACTATTTGTAACTAATTTTTATGTGTAATATCATTTAATATTTATTACATTTTTTATTATAAATATTATTTATTAATATAAAAATATATTTATGAAATTTAATATAAATAGTTATATAGTTGCAGTATTTTTTTACTTTATAAAATACAAAATAATTACACAAAATATCATTTAATATTTAATAAACCTTTCATAAATAAGTTTATTTAATTTTAAAAATAATTAAATGAAATTGAAAAAAAAAATTGACCGATGAATCGAACTGAGACCTCGCGCATAGTATGCAGACGATATATCAAACAAGCTACGAAATCGTTGGAGGAAATTGAAATTTAATTACATAAAAGCTAAGCATGAATTTCGAAGGCTGTTTTTCTCCGAATTGACTGGCCATTCGGTGGAATTACATTGAGGTTTGAACACCCTAAAATGTACTACTTTACACCAAGTCTCGATCCCAAATGAATTTCCTTAGTCGTGCCCTCTCCTTGTTAGATAAAATTTCAAATTTCATGATGTTCAAGTATTATACAATAAAATGTCATCAAAAAGATTTTAAAATTAAAAAATTTCTTTTTATGTTTGTGCTTTGAAATCAAGTTTATCTTGCTTTGCTTATGTGCATTATTATTGTTACCAAATATGTACTTTTTAAGGTATCCGGACACGTTGAAATGACCCTTTTTCAATGAAAACATATATTTTGGGTATTTTTTTTTATTTTATTAAATAGAGCAAACTTTTGTTTTTATTAAACAAACATTACTTTGTTTCTACATGATATAGAGGCAGAGTTCCAATAAACTACACAAAATTCAAAAACCCGGAATGAGGGGAGTACTTAAGGGGCTAAAAAGTGGGTAAAATATAAATGTGCAAGAATGTAAAAAATTTTTTATTCTGATATCGCACCAAATATTGAAAAAAAAAAAAATCATCTGGATAACTTTGATACGAGGATTATCAGCTTGATGAAGCATTTTAGTATTTAGTCTTAAAAACATTTCTATCCTCTAGATTCACAAGAAAAATTTCGGGCATTGATTAATCGATATACATCAAGCAAAGTATTTGTATCATGCTAACAGTTACTTTTTTCTCAATAGGTCAATCAAATCGGTAGAGCAACAAACTGTTATTACGTTCGTTCTTATCTGACTAGCAAGTAATGATCAAAGGACACCCCAAAGGGTTTATTAAATTACATAATGTATATAAATCTGTTTGTGAACACTTCTAACAGAGAGAGAGGAGTAAAGCATCTTACACGAACCAGCAAAAGATGAGAAACTTTGACGACTCATTTGATGCTGAACACATCCCCATAAAATTACAGGAATGGCGTATTTTGCTCAAGATGAAACTGGTCGTGATTTCTTTCTTGGGCAATCATGCAAGATTGAGACAGCATAATAATTTTTGTGCCCCGTTTGACGATTTCCTTATCGTTTATTTTATATCTAGAGATCTGCAAGAATTTTAAAGAATTTGCCAGTCAGATTCGAACAATTTTTATGTAGCGGAATAAAATATTCTTGAATCATACTAGTACAACTTCTAATAAAAGACCTTTTGGTTGCTCACGAAGAATAAAATTTTAATTTAGTAAATGTTTTTCATAACGTAAATGGAAGACTGGCGTCGAAAGATAATAACATTTCTCGACACAGTAACCAGATTCAAAATTTATAGTGATTTTTTTTTCTTATAAAAATCGATACATAACTTTTTCTCTTGAATTGATTAACACTATATTGTCCAAGGAAGTCATTGTGACTGCTTTTTAATTTCAATTAGAAAAACAATTATGTATAATGACACAATTTCTTAGAAATTTTTAGAACATAATTTTTTTCCAGGTGGAGTAATTTTTTTTATTGTTAATATTTACCAATAACTTGTTATACGACTGTTTTTGCTATATTAGGAAAAGGTTCAGGAAATTTTCCCATGGAAATATAATTTTTGACATTTTTTCCAAAGAATATAGATGAGCCGTGAAAGTTTTAAAAGTATTATATCATTTTTCAAAATAGCTTTTATTTGCGTAATAGGTTACGTTAAAAACAACATTTTTTAATATATAAGTAAAAAGTAACGCAACATAGTTGAAGAAATTTCACCTAAAATGAAAAAAAAAAATATACTTCATTTAACATTTGACATATAAATTTAAAAAATGTGTTTGTAAATGAAGAAGTAAATATTATGTACAAGGTAGAAAACATGTTATGACATGATCGCAATTCAGCAACTTGAAAAATATATTTAGGCTAAAATTAGTCTAATGATTCTGAAAAGAAATTTTCTAAGTAAAACATTCTACCAGCTTTATTTTAAAAAAAAAACATTTTGTATAGTTAATGTTACATTTTATTATTCCAGTATAACTTTATAGTTTGTAGGGATACATATGTAACTGCTTTGACGAATAAAAATATTTTCCCAATGCAAAATCTCCTTTCTACTCAAAACTCAACACATTACCTTTAAATGCCCCACGAGCTACGCAAGTTATTTTAGGCTGCAATTTGCAAACTCTAAGAAAGAGAATGTAAAAAAGTTCTTCAGTATTTTTCCGTTTGGAGTATATGATTATTTCCATCATTTTTTTTAGAAACGTTTTCCCTGCGGCCAGAGAAATTTAATTTTCGCAATGCATAAGCCTGCAGCATTTTAATGAGCATTTTCACTTTTGTCAAGTCATTGTGATATTTTTTCGAAGCGTGCTTCTTTTTGAATGGGAATCTTACCTTTGGTTATTAACAACGCTAACTATGAAAAAGAACTAGATGAATTAGGAATTCATTTTATCTCTTATTTCCTACGTTTGCTTAGCCTGGGATAAATTTGAAAATACTAATTAGAATACTATATTAAAAATAAATACAAATATATTGTGTTGTGTAAAAATCATTCAATTAATAATCTCTAATTGCTGCATTTTCAAGAAAAATGTTTATAGAAACGTTCTATTCACAGAGACGAATATTCTTCACAAAATTTTAGAGAGAAGTATGGATTGTGGATTATTTTAACTGGCTATTTATGTACAATGCAATACTAGAATGACCTGCAAAACTGTGTAGAAAAAATTCAACGTGATACCTACACTACCAATGGTTGGAAGATTGAAAAAACATATACAATAATGACTGCTGTGCCGTTGGGCCTGGGGTTCGAGTCCCGGAGAAGACATGGATTTTAGTAAATGTATAGTGCCTTTGTGGCATGTGGGTACTTTAAATAGCTGTCGAGTCGCAAGTCCTCTCGTGAGGTTGGTGGTAGGGGAAGAGCGGTGGGAGGTTCCGACCACCCTCAAGGTGTTCTCCCTCAAAATTGGGGTGAAACCGAGCTAAATATTTCTGTCACCTGTATGGTGTTAAAAGCTACGGTTGACGACAGGTGTCACTTAGCCCTTTACCATGATGAATTTCATGGGCTTTGATCTGGATTTTGCCGATCAGGTGGCATAGAAACAACAACAACAACATGACTATCATAATGAGGAATACACACACAAGCATAAAGAACAGTAATTGATAAAGGCATTACGTATTAAACACACACAACAATATATATATATATATATAGTTGAACCTAGCATTGAGAAATGAAAAATCATGTGGTAACTAGTTAAATAACTGCATACTTTTATGATTTTTATACATATTATTCGTTTAAAAAGAACTCGAACTTTCAAGCATGTGTTGGTGTGCGTTATTTTATCAATAAAAATTAGGAAAAGATTCCAATACGCTAAAATACGTAGAATGTAGTAACATTATTATTTAAATATTTTATATTATTTATTTATTATATTATTTATTTTTGGAAAAAAGTTCTTTTTGGCCTTATTTATGATATTTGCTAATTACACAAAAATTGTAATAATATAACTCCGCATTATAAAAAGTTAAGAAACGTAAAAAGTTAATATATAAATATTTTATTTAGTTATATAAAAGTAATACAAATTTTTGTATTGAGAGAAGTAATATTGTTTTATAGCATTGAAAACATCAATATATGATTCATTTGAAAATAAACATTTAGAAAAATAAGAGAAAAAAGAATTTACTTACTTTTATATGAACGCTTATGGGGCATATATTCCTTTAAATTAATTTCTGTGGTGTAAAAATAAATTCATCAAAATTTAGCTATTTAAAACTGCCAGTAGTCAGCCAATAATTTTTTTCTTAAGCTTACTACAAAATAATGTTTGTTTCAAATACAACTTATGTAAAAACACATGGTGATATATAAATTAATAGCTTTAAAATATGTAAAGCAATATTATTCTCTTTTATATATAAAAACCAGAATGAGTATAGGTACGGTAACATTTTGCGTCAAAATGACATTGAAATTACGTTTTGCATTAATATATCGAAAATAATGATAACATAAATGATTATAATATGAATGATAAAAAAAAAATTTGTATCATTGTTTTTAAAACTTGAAAGTATTTTAAGTGTAGTGTCATTTATATAATTTTACAACAGAATTTTTTTTAATGTTACCCAACTTAAAAGTCATCCTACATTTAGAAACTTCTTAATTCATTTAGTATTTTAAATATAAAAAAGTTTTTAGTATAATGTTTTAAATTGAATATCTAGATATTTTCGTCATTTTTCAAAAAAGCGACGAAAGCAGCAATACAAGGAATAAAATTTTGAATGTGTAGAGTGTTTAAATGCAAATATAAATCGAAATTAGTCAATCGATATAAATTCTTGAAACCACAGAGTTCAATTAAATTATTGTAAAGATGATTTCGATTCTTTAAAATATGCATTCGACTTTTTTCAGTTATTTCACTTACCCATTGTGAACAATCATTTTTATTTATTTATTTATGTTTGATTAAAACGTATGTATATAAATATAAACAAATGGAAGTAAATGTATACAAAACTTTGATTTTTTTTCTGGCTTAAGAAAAATTAAAAATATTCATCAACATTAACCCTTTGTGTACCATGTAACCACTAGTAAATACATGCTGCGTATTGGGTAAAATTCCATTGTAACCTCATGTGAATATATAGCTTATAAAGTTGTGAAACCGCCCCCTAGGGTGACTGTTTCTTTGATTATCCGAGTGAGCTAGAGGTGTAGTATTTACAAAAGGAACAGACATTTTTGTATTCTTAATATAACTTTATTAAGAATATTACTTTAACCTCTAATAAATTAGATAATAATATTTATGAGAGAATCTACAATGAACAAACACACACTAATAGTTATATCGAATCGCGTAACGGACTACTATCAATATCAAACCCACCTAATGTCACTTCTAATAATATTACAAGTCCTAATATCAAATAGTCAATCCTACCTTAATCCAATCGTAGCTTCAATGCTATGAAGAAGCGTCTATGCGCGCGTGCAATGGTGTGCACCGTGATCTGATGGCTTAATCTTCAAGGTAACTTCTACTGGTTGTCAATTCACGCTTGTATAAAAATCTCACATAACATTCCCCAAATTGCCATACGAATTACTGAAACTTCTGTTATTTAAAAACTATCTCATTTGCATTCCATCTTCACGTTTCACTTCTTGGGTTTTGGTTGGAAAAGAGTTGTTATTAATCTTAGCCTCAAAAGTACCCAGCGGACATGTTAAAAAAAAAGACGCGTGAGCCCGTCACAAAGTGTAAAAGCCAGTGTAACCAAGAAAAAGGAAATATGCCTCGTAACGTCAAGGTCAGTAACCCCAGAAATCTGGGATTTGCGCAGTCTGGTGCGCAAGGTGTTGATTAAGAAACTTTTTACTTATTAAATGAAAATTTCTAAGAACTTAACTGATATTTTAAAACAATAAAATGTCATATACCATGAATTAGAAAAATTTAAAGAATTCTTGTCATCTAAAATTTACTTAATGTAAGGAACTCAACATATTCATTGAAATTTTCCAGTTGATTTGCTTCAATAAATGGAAAAATGAGAGCAGCAATTTTAATTACCAGATCTGATTAAGTTAATAATTTCTTAATAGTGCTGAAAGAAAACTAGCACATTTAGATTTTGTCAAGACTAACATGCATTTTTGATTTCCAAAAGTGTGAACCATAGCAACGTTTAAAATATTTTCTGTTCAGTTGCAAAACTTATTTTAACACAAGTTACAATTAAAATCCATTCGAAAATTAAAATCATTTTATTTATTATACATATTTTATTTTATTTTCATAGTTGTATTAGATATATTTTTATGAACATTTGATACACTTAAAAAATAAAAGTATTCTTTAGAAATTCGCATGGGTTTCATTTTCAAATTTACATTTAATTGCATCTTTGGAGTAAGAAAATGAATCAAAGATTTAATTGAATGAATAAAATGACGTAATTTTACCTTTCAAAATATATTATTTAAAGCTTTAAAAATTAATTATATTTTTATGCTTAAAAATTTCGCTATATTTTATCTTTTGCACTTTAAGAAGTATTAATTTCTGTATTTGCTTAATTTTCAAAAATGATGAACGTTTTCACTTGAAAAAGTTCATTTATCTTTCGTTTAAAGTATTTTTGTACGAAACACTTGTATCATGTTTCACATAACTATAGTACTGATTAGAGATAGACGGAAGGTGACCCGAATATTTGGATCGATACGGGCTGAGAGATTTTCATCGAAATCGTTTCTTCTTGGCTTTCCGACACCGCGCAACAAATAATAATAAATTCGGTTCGGAACTTTTTCTGTAAGTGCTTCCGAACTTATGCACTTTTTTTTTCACTCTCATAGAAAAGAAAGTATTGAAAAAAAGATGGCTACTTTTCCAAATAAAAAGATTCTTTCTGGACAATAATGGCAGTTTGAGAAGATTTAGAACCTTACGAATGCGGATTTTTTACATGTTATTGAGAGTGGAAAACATAAACTTTTTTATTTATTTTATATTTAATGATTATTTATGATAGAAAAAAAGAACCTTTTTAACATTTTTCAAATGGATAGAAGATTGGAAAAATTGATTTTCTTCATTATTAAGCTTTATTATACTTGTTATAAGCGTAACATTTTAATTTGAAGTAATTTTATTTCTTTTTAATTGTTTACTACCTTACACACTTCTTATTTTTGTATTTAAACTTGAAAATATTTGGTTAAATGTTCCGTAAAAGGCACAATTGCATAATATATTATTTTCTCAACTATAAATAAATAGCTGTGTAAGACATTATTCGAAACTTTAAGAATCAAAACTAAATATTTAAAAAAAAATAAAAGTACATTTTATTACTAATAGAGCTTCCAATAATAATTTTTGTCACTATGCCTTTTACTGTTACTATTATACTGCATTCTGATTATATCCTGTTTAGCAAAATCAAAAACTTTACAAATTTTAAATATATATATGAGCTCTTCTTAAATTAATAAATTTCATTAAAGTATTTTAAGAAAAATCATAGTTTTGAAAATATAGACATTTTTTTTATTTTAACTTAATTTTAAATTCAAATTATATGCAAAACTTAATAATAAATTTTTGATTTGGATATTTTAATTGAAATATTCTCAATAGTTTTTTAATGAATTTAATTTTTAAAGTTTTAATATTCATTTTTTAATATCTCACTTAATAGTGAATTTATTACAGAAAAACACAACCAATTAAAATTCGGGATTATGTAAATTTCTTATGATAATTCAAGTGCTTCAAAAATAAATATTCCTTTTTTGAATCTAGAAACTTACATTAACTCAAATTTTAAATCTATTTTATTATTCATTAGATATAATTATTAAAAAAGTAAAGGGATTTATTTTTGAAAAATGCTTTAAAAGCAATTATTAAAGTGAAACAAAATGACAAAATCCAAATTTCATAAAAACAGTAATCAAAAATCAGGTTCCTTTTTAAAAGTTTTAATTTACTGAGAACAGTTTTGTTAATTTATTGTTTTAAAAGCCAATACATAAATTTAATTTTTCCGTTCGCTGAGAATTATGAAAAAAAGGTCCAATTCTTTCCAAGCATACAAAATACTGACAGTATTAAGAAAAAAAGTAAGTAGCTGAGAAGATTCCAGTGGGAAAATCTTTTAATGTTCAAAGAAGGAAATATCGAAGTTAATTTACAGAAAAAGAATTCCTAAGAACCTCAACGAACTTCCACAAAAATTGCTTAAATTTGCATTCCAAACAAATAATAGAACCCTTATTTTTGTTTCAGAAACAATTACTTCACTCTTCTCGTCCAGAACTATTCTGCAAGCTTAGTAACAACAAGTGTGTTCTCATATTTAATGTCGCTTACGCTCCGTTATTAGCTCTTTTCTTTTGTCTAACTTCCCAAGCCAAATAGTTTCCTACTGCTGTAACTGTTTTACGCATTACATCCTGGGATTTCTGAAAATATTTTTAAAAAGCTTTTGGATTGTATTTAGGGTTATGAATAAACTTTCGTAAAGAATAGAAGTAATTGTGCCTTGTTGTGTTGTTAATGAGCATTTTTGAGCAAAAAGGTTTCAATGCAAAATTTGAAAACGTTTCGATATAAAAGATATAAAATAACATTAGAATACTTACAGTTTCTTTTACACAGGTTATGTTAAAATCGTGCAAGAGAGTGTTTTCAGACAATATTATTTCTTAAAACAATATTTTTTTTAAAGAAATGTACTATTAGTTGAAAAAAAGTAATTGGAAAAGTTTATTTGATTGAATTTGTAAGAAAACATTTCCACACTAATTTTTAACTTCGCTTATTATAAACAATATTTAAAGTCATCCACAATATAAATATTTACAAATACTAAGTCAAATATTATACATCGTAAGCAAACTTCTCAGTTTAACTCTAAAATAATATACATATGTTATGAAACACGTATCGAATTTATATTAACTATTTCTATTCTCCTTATAATTATATATTGTTATGAATTTTCTGGAATTGAGGCTTAAAAGAATGAAAATAATTTATACCTGAATGTTTAATACGTTAATATTACCTTTTGTTGTATTTATTTTATGATAAAAATTGTAATATTCGCAAGGAACGCCGTTCTTTACATTATAAGGGCGTTTCAGTGGGAACTTAGAGAAATATTGACAATGCAGCCCAGGGATCATCATTTTTGGAGACTTGGCTATCATCTGGAGGCTTCTGGAAATGAATGGAGGAATATATTAGTATCACGATCTATAACAGTGAATTTTTCGAGAAAAAGCTAGAAGGCAGCCACACAGACTACAAATAGCACTCGCTCGCTGAAACTGAGACAATATTACTTTGACTGTTGAAGTCTACAGCGATCTGTTACTCGCAAATAAACTTTTCGTACTTATATTTTCAGACTCTGATAGCTTTGCATGAGTGCTGTAGTAGGTATAAAACCTCCTGGGATTTATTAAAATTGACTAATCTTTTTTCCACAACCTAAACTTGACAGAAAAGATAAGATGTTAAATGGATTAACTTTTTAACTGTCATGCCCGAGATTATCTCGCACCTGTGCTCCAAAATTTCACATCCGAATATTATATGGGGTAATTTTTTGAATAATTTACTTCAGGTGGTGTAGATCACTGGGATCGAAATACACTTTCATCCGCAATCAAAACAGAAAAAATATTATAAAATTTTTTTACATTTACTAGACAATGTACTCTGAAACCCATTTAGCACTATAAAAATGTAGCCGGGAAACGTATTACATTAAAAGAGTTTCGGATCCAAGTTGTAGAATAGCTTTTACATAAATAAGGTGATACAGCTTCTTGACCGCCAACAGTAGATAACCCTGCCTGTTTTCGACATCAATTTTAAACAACTAAGCATGTTTTGTTCTGTACTGAACATTTGTTTTTGACAATTTATGTACTCAAATCAACAAAATAATTTTACATTTAAAGGGTTAAATGTTTTAAGAATGATGAATAATTATGTTTCTAGACCTTGACTTATTTATGTAAGAAGGTTCATCACGCTTATTAATGTAGTTGTACAATAAACAATTAAAAGTGATTAGCGATACAGTTATTAAATTTTAACCCATTACTTAAAAGCGTTTAATTAGGGAAGGAATTAGAGAGTAATTTAATATTAAAGGTATAAAGATATCATTTTCACATTGAAGGCTGCATTTTAATAAGTATATTGATTTCATTTTATCATTTCATCTTAACATTAGTGGATTATTTCTTTCTGTAATGAGGACATAATGCTTTCATAAATACTAGAATCATACTTAAACTGAAATTAAACAGAGAGAATAAGTATTGATTGCATTTTTTATGATAAAACGCCTTAATTTACTTTAATCTTAATATTACGGATAATTTAATTTTATTCACAGTTTGTGTAGCTGTAATGACATGTGTACAGTAATATTCACAATTTAATTTAAGAATAATGTAAAGAAAACTTTTCAACATTCAATATTTTCTTTAAAAATTTCAGGTAAGTTTTATTTTACAATTTTATCTAAATGCTTGATTTTAATAGTCTTTATGCTTTCAATATCTAAAAATAAATATATAAAATGGTTATAGTTAGGAAGATTAATTCATCCACTCGTATTTGCAAATACATCAATTCAAATAATTTGCATTTTAAAATAAGGGAATATTTAATGCTCTCCAGAATGTGCCCCTGTAATGCCTTGTTTTCCAAAAATCGAAAAGTACATCTGTTTAACTTTACTCTGAAGACTGAAAAGTTTGGCTGAACAAATTAAGGAATGTGAGAGTTTTATAGGTATCTGTCTTTCAAAGCATAATTCTGCACATATTTATTGAGATAAGTAGTTAGTAAACTATGAACAGAAATTCAAAGTTTCACAAGATGAAACTTCTGTCTATTGATCTTAGTAGCAGTTACAACAAACTCTTCCGCAGTATTCACGTCAGACTTTTGAGAAATTTTCATATTCTGCTCTGTACAAACTTATAATTGAATTTCAATAACTAAGTTTCCTATCTTTATTTCAATAGTTTCATATGAGATAATATCGATTCATATATTGACAGTCATCTCGTTATCTTGCTTAGAATAACTACCTTGGTGCAATAATGGTGCAAGTCTTCACTGCAATTTTTATTTCGTATATATTCTTAATCTCCATCTCCTCTCAAATAAAAGTTAGGACAGGTTTTAAAACTTGGATTAATCCGTATGCTTTCAGAATTTTGTTTAAAATGTATTTTTTAAAAAAAATTGCCGCAAAATATTGTTTTTAAATTTATACCCAAAGCTTACAATTTTTAAATAGATCGTTTGTTTTAACATCTCAATTAATCATATTTGACTACATGTTTTCTAAAACATATTAAAGAAGCAAACGTAGATTTTTGTAAGTATTATAATTTGGAGAACTAAATAAAATCACTTTTAGAAAGTAAAAATAAGAAAAAAAACCGCTAACTTTTCTCGAGTCTTAAGCACACAAATTTTTCCCAATAAACATTTTGCTTTTAATATAATGGAATTCCCATAATTACGTAAATTCTTTTAAGAATAAAAATCGTCTGTCTTTCGAATATATTTTTTTCTGGGAAAAGTTTCTATATGACTGTGTAGATTCAAATAAAAGGCTTAGTCGTTCGTAATGTACGACTGTCAAATTCAGTTTGTAAGAAAGAAAACAACCAATAGATTTTCTGAAGAAATTCCGTCAGCTGTTCAAATCGTCTTACAGAAAAATCGTGATTTTGATTTATTCTTGTCCCTGGAAAATATAAGATACTGAGCATTCTTCCAAATCTTATCAATGAAATATTTTATTCACGCTATATTTCTTAATTGTATCGCAAGTATAAACAAGAAAAAAATAAACTATCTTTCATTTTATATAATAAGACAAATAAATTCTGTTATAGTGAAACAATCACAAATCCAACAGATTTAGAACTTCAAGATAAAAGGAATATAGATTATGGTTAAAAGCTTACAATATGTTTTACTTTGCTATATTTATGTTATTGAAAAAATATTTTTTTTTTGAATATTTACTACATACAAGCACATTTTTAAGATTAAATTAATTTGATGACATGTATTAAGAATAACGGAATTAAGAATTTGTTTTCATTGTTCTAATTTTTTATTAATAAATACATTAAGTTACATAGGTAAATAAAAATAAGAAGAAACATTCTGAAGCTTATAGTGAAAAAAGCATTCGTAAGAAAAATCGAATTTGAAATTTTCTTTTCGAAATGCTTAGGGTTAATAATCTTTTGGTGCTTACCTGAGAATTTGATTTTTTACTTTATTTTTGCTGTCATTTTTCATTAATATATTTCTAAATGTTTGCTATTATATGTCATTTATATATACTTTCTTTTTTCTTCACTTCAGTTTTTGTCAGAAAATTTAATAATATTAAGTATAAATAAAAATTTTTGTTATATTGCCTTCAAATGGAAGTTGTCATTTAATTTAATAAATAAGGCCAAAACAACTTTAAGCAACGTATTGTGTGTTTATCACGTAATTTGTGAAAACAAATAATTTCGAAATTAATAATTTCAAAATAAGTCAAAAGATAACAATTTCTTACAGTTTTAATTTAAACCATTTCACAAAATGCAACTTAAAATAATGTCACCGAACTTTTGTTCACAATTGTATACAAACACCCATATATTTCAGCATAATAATCTCCTAAACGCACATCCAGAGCAAGAGAGAAAATGTTGTTAATAATAAATTATTTTTCATGCTACAAATTTCTTTTTCACACAGTGCATCTTTTGAATAATATAAACAATTTGGTGTGTGTTACGTAATTTATTAATTATTTACTATTTATTAAATTTAAAATAAAATTAAATTGTTTGTGTATCATAATCCTTTTGCTCAAAAGTATTTGTAGAATTTAAACCTTTTCAACACAACCTTTGAAAGATAATTTAGAATAATTTATTGATTTTAAATAATTTAATATAAAAAATAATTATTTGTTAACGAATTATCAGCAAGAAATAATAAAGTAGAATATGAGTTTAATAAATGCGTTTGATTAAAAAGTAGAACCGATTAACTGTTTGACGAAATAAATTAATTATTATTAGTAATGGATGAATGAATTAAAGTGTGACACAAAAAATGTTTAGTTAAAATATATAGTTCTTTTTACATTTATGATGTACGCTGAATTCTGCATAGACAGTTTTTCAGGTTTTTGAAACTTTTTTACTATTTAAGAGTGATCATGTGTGTGATAAACGAATATTATATGATAAACCTTTAATTCTCCTAAATTCTTTTTTTCCTGTAATTTTAATACAGCTATAACTTTAACTCTGACATTTCAACTCTGAATTTCGTGCTTGAGAAATATAATTGAGTCGTTTACTATTTGGTTTCAGATGAGTACTAAACTAATTTCGAATTTCAAGTACTTTATCCCTTTCAAAGAACAGAAGTCGGAGAATCGACTGACATCTAAATTAACTGCCATCGAAGAGTTGGACCAATCCAATGCGAGATAACACAATCATCTCAAATTATCACAATGTTGAACTGCTCCTAAATTATTGTGATTAAAGCCAGACGCTCTTTTCCGGTAGAGTGATGCATTATTCAATTAAAGATCGATATATCATATCATCATCTTCATCGCGAATGTCACTTGTAACCTGAGTGGAGCGATGCCGAGATTGATATGAAATTAATACTCGAAACGCTCTCAATGCCCTCAACCACAAGGCCAGAACATCTCTTTTAGAATAGTAGGATAATTCCGTTGTACATTCTTACAATTTTGTAAGAGTTTCCTAAACATTTATTACGGTAATTAATATAGATTGCCTTGATCATATTTTTGTTCAATGGAAGAAGCCACTCTATTTATAAGTTGAAATATAAGCCTTAAGGATTCAAAAAGAAAAGTATAGAGTTATTAAAAGAAGGCGTTTTTATACTATTTCTAGTTACCTTTTTAAAGAATGATTAGTTTGCTAAATTATTAGAAAAATTTCTTTGATGTTTATGGATTGAAATAATTATTTAATCATATTTTTAAAACATATTAATAAACATTTATTTAGGCATCTATTATACAGTCAACAAAAATGAATGGGTCACCTTAGGGACGAAATTGATATCAATGGTAACCAATTAAAGGGAATTTATTTACGATGATAATTGATTAATGGATTTAATATACCGTAAAATCCGGCGTATAACGCGCACTTTTAACTCAAAAAATAAGATAGAAATTTAAGGGTGCGCGTTATACGCCGAAAATAAAAACGATATTTTTAAAATTGACAAAAAGAAATGAGCATTAAAAAAGAGCTTAGTTCTACACATATCGAAATGCTATTTATTTAAAAGAAATGACATGCCTTATGAACTAAAAGAGTTTTAGTTCTAGAAGTATAATATTTTTTTAAAAGTCTGCGGTAGTACCTAGAATAAATTACTTCAAAACATAAGAGCATTGTATACTAACATTTCAGATTTCTTTGTAAGGAAGGGGGTGAACGTTAAGGCGAATATACCTTAAAATAAAAAAATACAGCTTGAAAGTATAGGTGCGCGTTATACGCCAGATTTTACGGTAGTTAGCAAATTTCTAAAAATAAAATTTTTTTATTGAATAGAATTCCAGTTTTACCGAATTAGATAAAGAATGTTCTTAATAGCTTATTTGCCACTATCAATTGATATCCAATAATTTTTTTTTTAATCAAATGGGAAGAGTGAACGGATAGTACACATATGTTTTTATATAATTCAAAGTGCAATAAATTCTATGTATATATATACATATGGCGCATTGACAAAACTACAATTTCAATATTTTTTATAATGAATCATTAAATTAAGCCCTTTCATAAGGTATTTTTAGAATGTAAAATAACAATTTCTTTTTACTGTTCTTTTTACTACAAATTCACCGACCTTTATATAATCGTCATTTTTGACAACATTTTTCACACATCATAAGCAACTATTGTTACATAAAACTCATTGCAGTTTGTGGGGTAACTATATATGTAACTATATTTAGTTAATGCATGTCTACTGTGGTTCTTTTCTATTCGCACTGTGACTATTTGGGAAAACTGATAAGTTGCGGGAAACTTAAGAAATTAAAGTATTGATTTTTGTACGTCTACAGTTATTAGTTCCAATATTTACATTTAGGTGCAAGTTATTCAAACTATTGAGTACTTCAATACTACAGAATATTTTATTGGTGGTGAGGAGGCAAAACACAAAGTCTCTTTTCAAGTGTTTCCGGTGGTCTGCCTTCTCCGCTCTCTTGGGGTGGAGCGGTCTCTTCTTACACCTCGAATTTCACTCGAGGTTTGCTTGTAGGTGGAATCAAGCTGTTGTTTTTTTCATGGTCATCAGTTGAAGCCGTGATGTTAGATGAAAGGATCTTGCAAATGATCTTTAGGGATGCGCGTATGGATATGTGTGGTGTAATGTTATTTGCATAGGAAAGCCGATCTTGTAACTGCGAGGCGGGAAAAGGTTACATCCAAGTTGAATTTGTTTTAATCGTGCCCCTACAGAAGTTTTGATCGTATCGAAAGTCCCTCTTTAAACTCATTTCAACATGGTTTTAAACGTTGATCATAATCTAAAATTTTGTTCAGATGAAAATGGGCCTCAGGATTCCGATAAATTAGATAGTTAATGATCTCATACTTTTTCTTTTATAACATTACAAATATTTTAAGAAATAGTTTCAATAATTTTATTTTCTTGTTTTTTTGTTTTTTTGTTTTTTTGGAAAGATACATTCTGTGACTTTTTTGTATTCAGATTTATGTCACAATGAATCTAAACTTACATTAAAATAAGACAAGAAAATTAATTATTAAATATTTCATTATTAAGTAACAATTATTAATTTTAAGTTATTGTTGAATATTCCAGCCATAAATTAAGATACACAAAAAGGTCATCCGAAATATATTTTCACCAAGTAAATTTGTAAAGTTGCAGTTCTACGTGAGAGATTCTCAGTTTTTCTCGGAATCGTAAACAATCAAGAGTTTTGCAAAGATTCAAAAATATGGATTAAGACCAAAAAGAAAAGTAATTGTAATAGTTAAACTTTTTTTATGCTCATAATTCAATAAATATATTTCTAAAATTTTAAAAGTATTTTTAAAACAGTCAAAACTTATTCAATAGCTTATAAGACCATCAAAAAGGATTCAAAACTGAAAAATGGTAAAAAGAGAATAAATTTTAAAAATGCATATTTCTAAAATCATTTTTAGTGTGTAATACTTAATTTAATCGCAACCTTTGTTCAAATTAATAATTTATATGAAACACAAATCAAAAGGTAACGTGTTTATAAAAACAAGCTTAACATTATTGAACAAAATGAAACAAAATATGTATCATAAAAATAAATAAACATAACATGCTTATTCAGTAATAATAATATTCGGTAAGAAAAGATAAAAATATAATGCTTTATTCCTATTTCTTATTATCTTTTGATTATCTTTTTCATTGTATTGGATTTGAATACCTTAATTGAGTTTAAACCCCCTTTAGCAAATTGCAGCGCTTCCAGTAGCTATGATGCAATAAATGTCAGCTTTTCCTACAAGTTCAATGACTCGCTTTAGAAACATCCTCTGAGACTTTTAGCTTATATCATATGTTACACGCCGCTGTCTTTTCTATCATCAGCATGAGCTCTCACAAAAGTAACTTTGTAAAGCTCGCGCAAGTCGATTTTTCTTACATCCATGATTTCCCCTCCCCTTTTCCCGGATCTCTTTTCCTACAAAAGAATGCTTCAGATCATTTTCCCGGCAATATTCCCAAACCGAATCCATTTTTCATAAGAATGCGTGTACTAACGACGAAGACGAGAATTCTGGTCGTTGTCTTGTCTCTGTCCTCCTAAAAAAATCGTGACTGTGCGCCAAGTTTTAAAAGCACTACTTGCTTAATGAAGTTGCCTTTGGAACTACGCTTTTGTCCCTGAATTCCTCGTTTATTGTACTTTGGAAGTTGAATTTGGATCCTTCTGAATTCCAGGTGTATGTTATTGTTCCCAAAATAGTAACGTTTTCATTAAGATATCACTTTTAGGAAGAAAAGTGTGCAGATAGAACTGTTTTGATGTCAGAATCCATTCATTCGAAATTGTTTTATTGAGTTTACGAGGAAACGGTACGGAAATTAGGAAACCTTTATTAGCGTTGTCGCTTCATTTTCTATTGCATGTTTAATGTAACTTGAGTGGTATTAAATGCTCTTAGAGTTTTCTTAGTAAACAAACAATTCTTCTTTTGATTTAAATTGTTATTTAGAATACTTTGTCTTCTTTATCTAGGCCTTTAAGGGTAATCCATATTATGCACTCTAAAAGTATTAAAGGATTCTTAGAAATGCCTTTTTATTTATATTGGCTATTTTCTTCCATCTTCCAAAATTTATTAACAGTTATTGTGAGTAAATATCTAAACACAGTAGCCATTTTTTCCATTCTACTCAATTAGTTTTTAACCCTAAAAATCAAAATGTATTAATGACATTTTGAAATTTAGAACATGAAGTTACTTAGCATTTTGAAAGAACTTATGATTAATATCTGTTAGTCGGTGCAAATTTATCTAATTGCTAATTTTACAAAGTTTCTTGTGTTAAGTTAAAAATGTAGTAGTTAAAATGCGCTTTTTTAAAAAGTTATGCTGCTTTTAGATTCAGAATAAAAAGTCATGTGTAGTTTGATCAAATCTATAATTCTTTAAACCCTAAACTATTTTAATCTGTATATTACTTTTAAAATAAGAAGTTCCTGGAAGATTTCAGTTTCACATCTCGCAAAATGATCCTTATTCTCATTTAAAAATCTTAACATTGCTTTTAGAGCTTTTTCGCAAATTATAAAAATGATACATTATTTGAAACAAGTGATCTACAGTCCTGAAAGGATATTCTAGAATTAAATATGATACACAAGTTCTTTCGTGAAGTATATGAATAAATGAATGATGTTAAGAATAAATGTTGAAGATCTTCTCTAATGCTTATAAATCCGAGTTTATTAACTGAAATAGGATCTTTCTTTATAAGGCTGGAATAAAATATTTTTTTTTAGTTTTGGTCTCAATTTTATTTTTAGTTTTCATTGAAGATTTCGCGACTAACTTTATTTAAAATGTAGTTAAAATGCTATTAATTAAAAATATTTAACTGATAAAACCGCAATTTGCTATGAATTTTTTAGTTCAGATAATATCTATTTTTGGGGGTAAATATAATTGAAAGCATTTGGATTCTTTACATATTTAATATTCAATTAGATTCTCTTTATTTACAAGATTTTAAAATATAAGACGAAGAAAGAGAATTTCTATGAGATAAACTTGTATGACCCAAGAATTTTTTGTAAAATTGTTTATAAATGTGTAATAAACTCAACATAATAAGGGCAAATATGAATATTCCATTTCCTTAAAATACAACAGAATTGATTAAATCTCCACTAGAAACTTTAATTGAAAATATTAAACTTTACCGATGAAATGACGCTTTTAGTAGTCTTTTGATTTATCTTCTTAACAGTTTATTTTAGTGTAACTCATTTACTTATTTTCTCATCTGAACTAACTTTAATCTTGTTTACTAAAATGAATGAAGATAGAATTCTTTTGAAAAAATATTTTAATACCCACCTATGATACAAGTTTCGCATTAAACATACTTAAAACCTTCTTGTTCATTCAGTTGGTAGAATGAAGGCGCAAATTTTTATATTCCAGGTAATGACAAATTCTGATTTAAAATTCTTATTCATTTCACTTCAGTGCAGTAGGTGTATATTAATCGTAGTATTGTAATAAATTCATAGATACCTCGCATGTTATAAGACTTGCACCACGCTTTATAAGATTTTCTATCTTTAATCTTCAAATACATAGATATGCACTTTAAACATAAATGGGATATTAGACAAAATTATAAAATTTTTGACGGAAAAACCTGAGGCAACATTAGAATAATAATTATCTTTAGAAGTGGTAATTTGAGTCTGCCTAATGGCTAATAATATTTGTACAGAAAGTTACTTTATGATTTAGCTGTATAGAATGGAGTAATGGATTTTAAATAGGTTTATAAAAGTTTACGGAATCTTAGAGGCGTTAATTAAAATTTCCTCTTAAAGCTTTATAATGATTTGAAGTTAATGGAGCACCATTTGTGAATAAGAAATGCTATCAGGTAGTCAATGCAAAGTCAAGTAATTAAAGATTTAATGCATCCTGATATGTTTTAAAAGTAGCAGTTTCAATATGTGTTGAAATATTTCGTTTCTTGGAAATATTTAATCTTTGAGCCATTTATTTCGGTGATCACCAGCGTTTTCAGTAGAATAAAAGAACAATTGCGTATCATTCTAAATTCAAAAGGAATAACTTTCAATATTCACATAATGAGGAAATTTTTTGGTTTTGAAGCACTTTCTATAATGGGATGAAAACGTTGCTTTGTTGTAAGTAATCTTCTGTATAAGCTTGAGTATCATAATAACAAACATTAAAAAGAATGTTTTTAACATAAATAAACGGTAGCGACAATTAGCGTAACATGTTTTTTTTAAAAAATTCGCTAACTTAGCGCACTTTTGTGTGTTGTCCTCCGAAGCATTTCAAATTCGTTGTCTAACCTCTGCAGACACGGCATGTCCCCAAGTGTGAGAGCCATTTTATTGGTAGCACCATCTAGTGGCGGCTTCTGCTACGCTAAAGATCTTGATTATGTGCTTCAATCACTATGCAGGGCTATTAAAAACAGTGGACAGTTTCGATGCACTATAAATCAAGAATAATATAAGACATTGAATATAACTTGTAACAGAATTGTGTGTGTGAAGCTATTTTAAGTCTTATTAGGGACAGTCACAGATATTCTACATGTAAACCCTTAGTCACACGATACACATCAAGCCGGTAATAACTTTCCACCAAACGTGTGTTAAGGTATCAACCTCATCGATAGCGGCTATGATACATTGTTTCAGCTTCGTACAGTTTTTTCCTTTTGCACAAACATCCCGTAGTTTTAAAATTTCATACATTGTTAGATACATGTTCTATTTGGAGCTTCTTTTCCGAATCGTGATAAAAAGTGCTGTTTTACCGGTAGTTGTGAATTCCATTTTATTGAATTCAAAAACATAAAAAGCCTCTTCCATTGTAGATGCCACCATTTCGACTGATTAGTATCGTAGCGGTGTGATATCTATATAAACCAGTAATAGCTTCCATGCAGAGACGATCGTTTTGGCATGGTGGCTTAGATACTAGTTTTCAGATCGGAAGGTGCCCGGTTCTGATCTATCCTTCATTGGTGACCCTGGCCGTGCAAAAAACCGCAGAAGTTGTAGGCACCATCTATCCACCACAAATGCAACTAAGACGTCAGACACATGGCGCAATTAAGCCTCACACACGATGATCCAGCCCACAAAGCCGTCACACACGATGATGCAACCCACAAGCTCGTAACACACAATGACGCATCCACAAAGTCGTCATACACACGATAACGCAACTCAACAAGCCGTCACGCATGAATGATGCAATTGCTCACACGCTCACCACAAATATGGTATCATTCGTTCACCTATTCGCCGAATCACTGATAAGGGAGTAGTGTGGCGGTGTGATATCTATATAAACCAAGTAGTAGCCCCATGCAGTGACGATCGTTTTGCATGTGGCTAAGATACTCGTTTTAGGATCGCAAGGTGCCCGATTCTAATCTATCCTTCAGTATCCTGAAACTCCCATAATTGCTGACATCATTTCTGTATCAAGGGCCAGATACAAACTTTAAAAGTACATCACTCTTACAATTCATTAGGTGATACCTGTCTTTGACTATTATATTTTACAGCACCTGGAAGCATACACTTCTTTATAATCGCCCTGTATAAGAACTCTTAGGGTCAAACAGAGATTACGCAAGAGAATCAACGAAGCAAATTTAAATTTTTCCGGGCGATTACAAAAGAATCTATCTGATGTAATTATAAAAAGTACTTGATGGACAGGGCTAAGAGGTGTGAGGTTTGGTAATTATCTTTTTACGGAGTCTTTAGAACTATGGATCACAGTTTTATCCGTAAGTTCTCTTTAAAGATTTCAACACCTTTTAAGTTCTTAAAAAGCCCTTTCTCCCTATTTTGTAAGGCTTGAAAATATTTTCTAAAGCAGACATTTTTTATGCGGTCTTTATCTATTGAATAAAAACTATTTCTTAAGAACATGTATGAAAATATCATTGTTAAGCCAATATATAGTTTTTTTAACGTTTTTTTTGTGTGTGTGCATTTTTATGCGGTTATTATCTCCCGCATGAAAATTGATTTGAGTGAACTTTAGTTTCATTATTTGGGATTTATTTTTTTACATGTACTACAACTATTACTTTTAGAAGGAAAATTATTGCTTACAACAGAAAAGTTTATGATTTCATGACTGATAAGAAGTTATCTTCTTAGAATAAATCATGCAATAAAGCAGGAAATTTGATTTACTTTTTAAAAAACATCCGGGTCTATTACAAATTTAGAAACTTCCCTGTATTAAACAGTTTTTACCAAACTAAGATAAAACAAACTTTTCATACCAATTTTTTGAAATCGAGGATTAGAATTATCAAATTATCATCTTAATTCAAACTTCAATTCTTTCTCATTATGATTTTATAAACCTATTTTATTTATTTAAAGTATTTTATATTGGAATTCTTAACTAATTTTATTTGCATACCTTCTAAATAAAAAGAAATTTTAATAAAAATCTTGAATTTAAAATTTTAAAAGCAAATTACTATAAACGGATAAAAATATTTAAAACTGCTTGTTTAAAAAGTAAATAATAGAGGCAATAAAATATTCCACAATACTACACTTTGAGAAAACTACTACTTTTTATAATAATAATTGCATTTTTATCCAATGAAAAATTAATTCTCAAAAGGAAATAATTTAAATCATACAAGCTATTCTTATTTCTTAACTTAGGAAGAAAACGAAAATATGAAAACCAAAATGTCCATTGGTTGTTATTTTATTTATAATTTTGAGCGGTTTTATATAATTATTTTTTTCAATTATAAAATATTTTATAGGTTATAACCTGCACAATAACAATTATAAATCCTCAATAATTGTTTTTAAAAGAAATGTCCAAATTGTAAGAAAATGATTCTACTTCTTAATGTTATTCAACTATCTCAAACAAAAAAATTTATTCGCTTAATTTATTATAGTTCGTTTTTAAAGAGATTGATTGGATATTAACGTCGCACTGTTCAGCTACACGAGGGCTTTTGGCGACGGACCACGTAATTTTGAACCATGGTCAAGTGACGTCGATGACACCTGAACTGGCACCCCCCTCTCCTAACTACCACACCACACCAACAGGAGGATGTTTCAGCTCTCGACAGATTTAACGTGCATCGCTGTCCTACACGGTGGGTCTTTAGTGGTACTGGGCTCGAACTTGTGACAAGGCAAGCCACGATCCACTCGGCCTATACCACTCGGCTACCACGGCCACTCGTTTTTAAAGAGAATGCGCATGGTTATAAAAATATATATATAGAAATTCATTTTAATGTAATCTATACAAATAACAGAATGAGCTTGTGTGAATGTGTGTCTGCAATAGCACAAAAACAGAGACAGCCAAAGAATTTAGTTTACTGAAACTGTGGATGAGACTGATGACGATGTGTAATCGAAGTGAAATTTTCTAAATTTGCTTTAGATTTTTTTAAAAAAATTCATTGTTGAAGCGATTTTAGCATATTTTCACACTTATCTCTTAAACGAAACAATGTAAAATTAAGATTTCTACGCTAGATAAAAGATCAAAACTTTTTAAAATAAAGATTGACTTTATTAGGAGCATGTAAAACAATTGACTGATTTTTTGACAAATTGTTAAATACGCAACTAAAACTTGTCAGTACCGAATTTTTTCCTTTTATTTAAAAATTTTACGATCCAGATACCCAATGACTCAAATGATTTAGATTTTTAAATGGAATAAGGAACGCAAATTTTACCTTTTTTTAATAAAAGAAGGTGAGAATATCATTTTGTGAGTTTTGTACAAATTTTCAAGTAGTTCTTGACTTACGCTAACCCTACTTACGCAAATTCGGAGTAACGCGATTTTTCTATTTCCTCAATTCGACTTTTATTTGAAAAATAAAAAATAATAAAATTTATGAAATTGGTAATGGGATTGAAGAATTTGCCAATTTCTCCACACAAATAAATTTAGAAATGGATATAGTGAGGTTCAAAAACAGCTGGATACCCACAAACAGGATCTAATAATAGGTGAGCTAATAGAGAGGCATGAAGCAACACATTGAGCAAAGCAACACATTGAAGAAGTCTGAGTCTTTAGACCCAGTTCAATCAGAAAATCGAATGACGGTTGGAAATTTGACAGAAGGCCTCAGTTTATTTGGAAAAAAGGGTTAAAATTTTAGAAAATATGGACTCGAATGATATATTTGCATATTTTTTTGAATGCATATTTTTCAAGTTCCTACTATTAGCTCACAATCTCTCTACATATATTTATTTTCGTGCAATTCTCAATCGTTAATAAAGTACATTTTAAAGTGCTCATTTGAGCTGAAATTTTATATATAGGACTATTTTGGATGACAATACAGTAATTTATAATTAATAAAAATTAATTGATTAAAACTAATTATTCAAAGAATTATAAATTCAGCCACGTTGGCATCATTTTGGCGACTTAGCGACCCTTTTGGTGACTTGTATCAAAACTTGAAAAGCTTTTTTTCACATTTTAAAGCATTCAGTTGAACTGAAATTTTATATACACGATTGTTTGGATAACAATACGATACTTTAATGATAATTAATAAAAATAATTATTAATGTTGTAAAAATAATTGACTTAATGTTGTGATTCTGTCATATGTATATACATATGCATATTAATTGTAACTATTTAATAAAAAGTAGCTAAAATAAAATGTTTCTTTGTTGATCTAAGTAGGAATTGAAAATATGAAATCTTCTACCTCAAAGTAACTTCGGCTTACGATTTTGTATGTGTGCTATCGAAGATTTTATTAAATATTCTTCTTTCTAAAATATTATTTTCTTTCATCTTCGGTTAAAAATAAAAATAATTTATATGTATTTTATGTGTGAAATCATACCCGACTTACGCGGTCATCACTCAGTCTGTATTGCGTAAATTCGGGGTATTACAGTACACAATCAGTAAGAAAGTTTTGATATTTTTTCCTTTCTTTATAGGAAGGTGAAAAAGGTGAAACGAAACGCCTCGCCTATTTTGATTTGATTTCGTTATATGACATCAAGGGATTTTTTTGAGATAATATATTTATTCTTTTGTGTGTGGCTTTTTGTAGATTTATGATTCCGTTTTGAAAAATGTTTTCTTTCCAAAATTTACTGAAAATTGCTTAGGAGATTATTAATGGATGAACCATTATTATAAATACTATTTGAAATTTTTCCACACAGGGTCTTACATAAAGTTGGATATGAATCTAAATATTCTGAACAAACTAGTTGGAGAGATTGAGTTTTGTTTTAAAACCACACTTAAGCCAAGAATGGCCTTACTTCAGCTAGGATTTTAATAAAACTTTAAAACTTATTGCATAAATTGTCATTTCAATTTTAATTTTAAATGCCTCAAAGACTTTCCTAAAATATTTATACATTACTTATCTACAAAAATTAGCATAAAATGTTCAGATTTCACAGTAAAGCCCCTTAGAAGAAAAACTCGGTTATTTTTTAAAAATTAACTGTCCAGGTACTTAAGTAACTAAAATAATTTTTTTTACAAAAGCTGTCGTAGAATTAAAATGCACTGATTAAAAAGGGAAATTTCCGAAAGTATTTTGAATTATTTATAAAGCAATTTAAGGGAAGAATGTAACTAAAAGTATTTACGTGGCGTAACAAAACCCCATTAATTGTACAGAACTTTTTTTTACCACCAAGTATTTGAAAAGAAAGAGATAAAAGCTATGTAAGTAAACACACGTATTTGCATGTATAATTCATGCGTCTACTAAACAAATACTTTTTTGTGTTTCACTTGATGAAACTGGTTTGCTTTTCATCCACTTTTGTAAATACTTATGTTGATTATGTGTCTTTGGCTCTTCTTTTTTTTTGATAAAACATGATACCGAAAATTGAAGAAAACCAAGTTTGTCCAATTTTATTTTCTTGATGTAAAAAAAAAAAAAGAAAAAAAAAGGAAATAATTAATTGCTTTCGAAGTGGCTTGAAACAATGTCTTAATAAGTACATCTGAAAAATATTTATATGTAGTTTAATGATTCATCAGGGTATAAACTTTCAGGGTATAGCTTCCAAAACGAAAATTTTCAAAGCATAGTCTAATAATACTTAAAAGATAAAATGTAAGAAGTAGATTTTACTCTTATTTCTCGTTTTAATTTATTTTTAACACACTTTTATAAGTTTCATTTGTATGTAATGGAATCTTTGGACTCGATTTTTACCCACTTTAAAAGGTCAGATAAATTCAAAATTTTGCACACTTGTCAAGGACCAATGACAATACAATAATTTCAAAATTTTGTTCCATTGTCCTGATGAGGAAAAAATAACGATTTTAGGATTTCGGGGATTTGGTGACTAATTCATTATATCGTTTCCAGATTTGGTGACTAATTGCATATACCATTTCCAAATTGGGCAACAAGTTTCCATACTCCATTTCCAAATTTCGCGACTAATTCCAGATATGGCGACTAAAAGACCCTACCCCTTAAAAAGGTGCAACCCTAAAAATGAAAACGCTTGTTATTAATACAAATAAAACAAAAAAAGTGTTCTTTATCTGAGAAAGGAAAAAAAGACTCGTGCATGTGAATAAAAATAATTTATGTTCTAACAATATTTTTTATTTTTATAAAGCAATACTTTTAGAAGTGATGATACGAATTAACATTATAGCAATACGTTTAAAAGGTGATAATACGATTGACATTTAATATTTCTTCTTAACACAATTTTATTAGTTAGACCAGTTTCTTAAGAGACGGAATCTTTCAAATATAACGATATGGGACTCATCCGGGGCCACGTAAACGAAGAGAATAAATACCCTTCAGACCTAATAATATTCATTGAAGAGCAAGACTAATTTCAGCAGCCAAATAATTCTGGCTCCAAATATCAAGCTAAAAGATAAATTCAACAAAGAATAAATGATAGTTTTAAAAAAACTAAAAACACTTTTATTGAGATCGAACAAAAAAGGAAAAATAAAAAGTTTAAAAAAAAAAAAAAAATGTTTTTATGGAAAGGTAAAAAAATTTTTAATAAAAGGATAAATACTAAGAAAATTAATGTCATTGGGGGTTGGGGTGGGTGCTTTGTAGTACATTTCAACACTAACTCAGCATTTCGGAATAGAATTAGTAAGAAATTATAACAATTAATATAGAGCACCCCACGCTTTTACCCCACATGACATTAATTTTCTCGTTAATCCTTTTATTCTTATATTAAGAATTATTTTTATTTTTATTGATTCTATAAAAGCTTGTTTTTTTACTTTTGTTTTATTATGTCTCATTTTCAAGTTTCTAACTCAGCATTTCTTAGCCATTTCAGTTCATTTCATGCTTTTACTTAATTTATACTTCATATATTCCTCAAATTTGGACGCTGTTTATTATTATTAGGGTAATATAGTGATCTGTTAATAGATATTATGAACAGGCATTCATTTAATTTACATAAGAAATAAATATTAATAAATGGAAGGAGTTAGGAATTAGATATTTTTCTTTATAGTTAATCGTTGGGTTAAACTCCTATTCTTTATTTTTTCTAACTTTTAATCCCTTGTATACCATGTAACCACTAGTGGACACATGCTATGTATAGGATAAAATACCATCGTAGCCTCATGGGAATACATGGCTTATTTAGGAGTACAACCGGTGTTTACCAGCACAGGAAACATTATAAGGTACATTTTTTTTATTGGGATTGTGTAGAATTATAAAAGTTAAGTTACAAAACATCTCGGTTAAAAAATTTGAAAAATAAAAAAACGATCAGGAAAATTAAAATTAAAATTATAACTCTTTGTAAAATTACTCGAAGGTTCCTTGAAACAAAAACTTTTCCAAGTGCCTTACGTAAGTGTATTGTCATTGTTTTTGTTCCATTTTTTCCCTTTTCTTCATCACAAATAGATAAATACGTATCATAGTCACTATCATATTTATGGGTTTACGGCAATCATTCTCATTCAGTATCACTTAAGAAAAAGTGAAAAAAAACAAAAATAATTTTACAAACTTTAGAAAGCGAAACAAAACGCAAACGAACCTGCTCCTAAATCAGCGTCAAAAGGAAAAATGAAATGCGCATCGTAACGTCAAGGTCAGTCTCCCCAGAAATCTCAGATTTTTGGGGATACTAGAAATAGCATTCTGGGGTACACAAGGGGTTAAAATTACATAGCTACTAAGCAGTCATTGAAATTCTGTGAAATATTTAATCAAATTCAATTTTTGTTTTTTGTACACAAATAACTATTTAATTAATGAACCGTAAGATTTTTTTTATTGATTAACCGACTGAAACTGCGTTGTTACTGGATTAATTTGCAAGTTCATAAAAACATTTAAAAGCAATTAATGCAAAAGAACTGGAATGTACTATTTATTACATTTATAAAATCGAACTCTTCTGTTTTTGCCTACTATAATTATATATATGTTTATAATTAGGACAGCGCAGGTAGTAAGGAGTATAATTATAATTATTACATGTTGTTAACTTTTCCTAATTTGTATTTTCCTTTTAATTTATACTCACTTCTGTGTAACCCTTGTTATCCTAAGAGACTCACCTTTGTGATGCTCATAAAATTTCATTTTTGAAAAAAATATAAGAAAGGAATGTATTGCAAAACGGGACACAGTATTATAAACCTATAAGGGGTGACCTAATGTGGAATAAAAAAGGGGATGCAGGGGGAAAGGGGTTCTTTAAATAAATCCACTAGTTAATTAAAAAAACGTTTATTAAGGGATTGATTTGTTCGGGGCCGAATTTTTTTAAAAAACGTATAAATGGATATAAGATATTTAGTGTCACTCAGATTAGAGAATACATGTATATAATATTGTTTTAAGAATAGTATTACAATAAAAATTATTTAATACAATATTTTGACAAAAATGAAAAAAGGGACCCATTTAAAAAATATTTTTTTTTTGAAAAAATGTTTCTATTAAAATAATTTTTTGCCTGTAAAAGCTGATCTCGTACAGAGGCTCAACTAAATTTTGAAATATATAAGAATGGATTTATCCATGTTTTACGACAACAGGGGGGAAATTTTAAAAGAAAAAAAACCCGTAATTATATTTCAATGGGTTGTAATCGAAAATAATGTGAATTTTTAAAAAATTAGTTGACCTCTGTACACAAGTCAGTTTTATATACATAAAAAATATTATTAAAATAAACTTTTTTAAAAAAAAAATTTTTAAAAAAAGGGTTTATTTTAAGCAAATTTTTTTTGGGAATATTGTATTTAAAATTTTTTTATAAAAATTCCCTTAAAACAATTTATACATGTATTCTAATCTAATGCAAAATATCATAAAAATTAAATTATCCATTTATTGTTTTTTAAAAATCACGGTTGAACTGTGGATCCCTTAAACAACAAACATAAACAGACATAACAGAGGACGAACATTTAAATTAAAAAATCGGCCATGCTCGAACGCCCAAAAAACCGAAACGGCGCCTGAATATTTTCTACCCCGGGGGAGGGATCCGCAACCCCGGGCCGCGGACCGGGACCGATCCGTGGATCAAATGGTGCCGGGTTTCTAAAGAACATTAAACTATTGCCACTTTATTTAAAGTGGTGCATTTCTCTGGGATTTGCTCAACTTTCCACGGAAATCACTTTATATTCCACGTTAAATCTCTTTTATTCATTTTGGGTGTAACTAGGTTTTATTCTGAAGACACATTTAAATGTAACTAGATTATAATTGTTAAATCAAAACAGTCTAAAATATAAACAATCAACGTGTCCCACCCTCAGCGGGTCACGGTAAAATTATCAAACGCAGCGGGTCAGCAGCGATAAATATGTTGCGTTGCACTGCGCTAGAGGACGTGAAAGTTTTTCTGCTGTTAATATGGGAGGAGTCTAAACAAAAAGGGTGTTTAAAAATCTTAAATTTCTCACAAGTGACATATTTCTCGTTTACCTCCCCGAAAGAATATTTTTAGTTCAGTTGGTGATAATGAAATATTCAAAATAAGTATGATCAACTATCACAGTAATAAAAGCGCTTGCATGTTCCGGTTTTAGTGTGTTTCCAAGTAATATATTTTACGCTGTTTTTAATGGACAAATAAACTTGGGGAAGGAAGTCTATTTTCACACATCCAGATTGCCTAGAATAGATTTTCTGATAATTCTTGAAAAATATTTTGGAAACTAATCAATTGTGAATACATTGTGTTACAGCAGCAGATCAAAATGTTTACTACACTATTTTGACTCAAACATGTTGTACACAACTAATACAAATAAACCCTTATGTGACTCATAACAAATGAGCTCAGAATCTGGGAATAACTCCTTTCCAAGAATGAGCAAAGCCCTTTCTGTGATGAAAAATGAATCCCATAACACAATCAGAAATTATCTTTACAATGGCAGAATATGAATAACCTTCAGGAGCGCATTCCAAGCTACCCGAATTCTTAGAAAACAGGTTGGCATCTTGAATGGTGATTAACAACTAGGAGGATTCATTATAGACGCTTGCCTCACGAGGTTAAATTTTCATTCAAAACGATATTTTGTTATATTTAGGTAGTACGACATAAATTGATGTAAAAAAAATGCTATTGATAATAGAAATGACGTTCGTTTCTATTCTATCTTGGATTGTTCTACTAATAATGCGAATAGTACTGATAGAAGCTATGGAACGGTATGGATAGTCAATTGTTCCGATATAAAAAAGATTCACTCAAGAAATATAACTCACGTTATAACTGAGAATTTTTAGAAATCCATCCGTGTAGAATTTGTTGTTACTCTAGAAATAGGATCTCTCCAAAAAATGCCTATTTCTTAAATATAATTTTAGTTAGGTAAAGAAGCTAGTTGAATTCGTTTAAAAATACTTTTCAGCTCTTGAATCGTGATGGTCAACTTTTGGATATTGCTTTCCTTTTTTGACATCTAGATAAATATTCATTAAGATTATCCATTCTCTCTTCAGATGTTGATTCCTATCATTTCAACACAGCGTCTTATTTCTTCAATTTTAAAGAAATGTCAGTTAAATAAAAAGTCATAATTCTGGGAGTGGCGTATTAAAACCACACATTAAACTAATATTTTTTTTTTGAAAAATTGGGAATCAATTTCACCACATTTCAGTTATATTGGATAAGATTATAAGTAAATATTTATCGTAAAATGCGCAAAATTTACCATCTACTATAAGGTAAAACTGAATTTCTCAACACCACTTCTGAAAACATGCATTATCTTATATTTTTATTATATTTTACATTTATATTACTACTTCAAATTTTTACCTCATACTTTTTATAGATATGTAATATAACATTCATACTTATTTCCCAAATTTGTTATCCTGTGTCATTTTCTAGTAAAATATTGATTTTGATCATGAGTTCATTTCATGTT